>KB696597.1:0-11338 GCA_000349165.1 Anopheles christyi | reverse complement strand
CCGGCACGACCGCGTAGGTCGTTTACGCCAAGCATGAAGAAGAAGCAAAAACCATGACGGCATGGGACAAAAAAGGGCATTTTCCTGCCAGGATACTGATAACATTCCTATGCTTGCTCTTGTAGATATACCGATCTCTTTCCTTGGTTCTACTTCAGGCTTAAATCCAATTTCAGTATGTTTCCTGCCGCTAATACCTCCCGCAAATCCTTATTTCAATTTCCTTGCCAATTTACACTTTTGACCCCTTGTCCTGTCCTTGACTGTTCAAAAACAAAACACGTTTTAACAAATCCTCACTACTTCATACAATCGTGGGTCGATACATAAGTGGAAAAGAATTTAAGGCT
This sequence comes from Anopheles christyi, assembly GCA_000349165.1. Lineage (NCBI taxonomy): Eukaryota > Metazoa > Arthropoda > Insecta > Diptera > Culicidae > Anopheles > Anopheles christyi. Next base: position 10,988 of record KB696597.1, on the reverse strand, counting down.
CATTCGAGAGTTTAGAGAGAGACTGTAGATTTTGTTAGTAAAATCTTATAAAATCATGCGAGCTGTCGGGGTGCGGGGTGATGGGAGGCCCTGCATTTCTAACAACAGAGCGTCATCGAGGTTCCCTATTCGTCACAGGTCTCACAACGATGACAGTGGTGGTGGGGAGTGCGGTGCTGTTTTGTTCTTCGTAAGTCACTTCCAGACACACTGACTTATACCATCATCTATGCAATCCTTGACGTCCTCTTACGACCCCGTAGCCTGCTAAGAGCTAAGACCTATATGTCAAGGCTCGGGTCTAATCGCAGTGACCGGTGAGTGTACCTAATCATGCCCCGTTCAGAGGAATCGTCTTGCCTCTGTTGGAAACAATTTGGGATTTTGATATCTTTTTTTTTTCTAATTCTATGCCCACACTGCCCTTACTATTTCAGTATGAGAATGCTATCTCTGATACTATTGTTTTGTGTTTGATAGTTTAAAAAAAAACAAATAAGTACTCTGAAACGATACTTGAGTTTTAAATTGATCTTTCTTTGCTCTCGGATATAGCTATAGATAGCTTATGCTATTTTATAAACACCAACATAGGTTTTGGTGTATCAAATCCGTTAGAATTAATTTATGTGCTTTATTTTTGCCCTTAGCAAGATAGTCAGACCACCGTGTGTAGAACGTTCAGAATGCAAATTGAATCTCGAGCTCGGATCAACCTTCAATATTATTTTATAGAAAGTTTAACATAATAGTTTTAAGTAAAAATGTTTCACTTAATTTGATCTGCTTCATAAACAGCTGATGGTCGTGCCTGCGCGTGGACGTGCGTGCGAAACGCATACGCATGAGTGATTACCACTGCTTGAGTCAAAACAATCAGGAGAGATACAATGAAAACTCCGTGCATAAACTGAGCAAGCACAGCGAATGTGCAGAGAGCGAGAGAAAGATTCGGAGAGATACAATGAAAACTCCGTGCACAAACTGAGCAAGCAGAGCGAATGTGGAGAAAGCGAGAGAGAGAATTGTACACGTTGCCTTGGCTTGCTCAGTGTAGGCAGGGGTTTCGATAGGTCTCTCTACATAAAAGCGAAAATAAATGTCGATCAGCTTTGCACTGAAGTGGATGCAAGAAACCCTGGAAAGTAACGCGCGTCGCCCCGTTAGTATACTTTATATATATAGATATGTGTGGCGTTCTTGAGTTAGGGAAGTTTTTTCATTGTGTATTTTGGACGGGTTACTGCTCGCGAGCTAGCTGCGATTGATCACTATGTGTTGGCGTTCGCGAGCTATGGAAGTTTTTTCATTGTGTATTTTGGACGGGTGACTGCTCGCGAGCTAGCTGCGATTTCTCACTATGTGTGTTGGCGTTCGCGAGCTGGGGAAGATTTTTAAATATATATTTTGCGCAGACAGATTGCTTGCGAGTTAGCTTACACTTCTCACTGAGCCTTTTTTATAGGCAAGCTGCTCACAAGTTAGTTTCTTGTACCTTTAGATTTTTGTATGTTGTTTTGAAAGGTAAGCTGCTCATGAGCTCAGCCGATTTCGAAATTTGTGTTTTGGGCCATCTTAGTTTTTTTGGTACATGCGAACGGACGAATCATGGCGAGCGGTCGCTCGACCATGGGAGCGAGCGAATCATATGATTCCCGTTAATTTGGCCCATGTCTAGCTCAAAGGCAGTCCGACTATGGTTTATAGATCTTGAAGAATGGAGAATTGGTAGATATTGGATCTCACTGTACAGAAGTAGGAAAGAAACATGGGTGAGAGGAGACAAGCGAGAAAAAACGCACAGCCAGTCAGCGCAAAGCTTAAATGAACGGAGGTAGCTTATTCGATTAAGCCTCACGCACGCGGTCACTCAGCAAGGCTTACATTTTAGAATGAGAATAAGCCTCGATTAAGCTTCGAGTTTACCCAACCAGCCAACTACGCGATTTTCCCACCGTTTCAAGGCCTTGCTATGAGCTCAGCACCGACCCAAAAAAAATCGTAGAATTCTGGGCAGAAAGTATCTGTACACAAAAACTAAATTGCTGATGGTGCGTCCTGGCTGAGGAAGCACTTCTAGATGCGTTGATGTTTTCTACTTGCGTGCGTGTTAATGCCTAAGAAGTACAAATACATACAGCATAAGAATTATTAAAAAACGGTCATATTAAACTCACCGCTATGTTTATATTTGGATGATAAAGTGTGTTCGCCGTCATTTGATAGTGATGTCCAATTAGCTGATCGAAAGATCAAATAATATAAACGAAAACTTTTTTACAGTATGTAATTTATAGAACATGATTAATTTGGAAGATTCTTCTTGAGCAAACTTACACGCACAAAACCAATGATTTTCGTTCAAGTCACTAAACTTTACCAGGCAAAGGTTGGATTCGTTCTGACAGATTTCCCAAACATTCAACCTTAACACTGCGAAAGCGAAGAAAACAACACAAACAAATGACACTATGGGAAAACTTTGTACAAAAGAACAATATTAGTTATGGTGCAATTTAAAGAGGTAACGTTTAATAGTTGTGGTTTTACTTGGAGTTGTGGAAGAATCATAAAATTCTACCAATTATCTTTTACCGTATTCGACATTTGAAAAGAAAAAATGAATTTTAAAATTCAGCTTTCCAGCATTTCAGAGAACTGTACTGAACTTCAGCCACTTCTGACTGCCCTCAACCCATAGTGCCTCATCCTCAGAACAGTTTCAGGTATCGATGTGAATTTTTTCCAACACATGCTGTGGGCTGTGGGCGTTCAGGCTTGCGGAGGAATGGTGGAGTGAGAGTGAGTGTCTCACACACTGTCCAAAATTAATCAATCACCGAAACTGTGAGCTATTGGGTGTGGAAGGTTGGTGGAATGCGAGTGTCAGGGTGGCCACTCAACCTGGAAAACCTGGAATCGACCTTGAATGTAATTTTGACTGGGAAAAAAACCTTGAAAACCGGGAATTGGGCCAAAAACCGGGATTTTTTCGTAACAAATTTGTTTTTCAATATACAGTAGTACCTCCCTTATCTGCAAGTCGAAGGGACTGGTTGAATATGAGAGGTTTCAGATTGGAGAGTTTTAAGGTGGATATAGCTGTGAGGTGGGAATTTCTCGATTGACAGTTGCTGTTTTGAACTCCCGTCTATTGACAGTTGCTATTTTGAACTCCCGTCTAAGCATGCAATATTTTCTAGAAAGCAGCAAATACAAATCAGATGTGGTGGAAAACATACGCTCACCAGTCCGAACGTAAGCAAATAGTATTGAAAATCCTTTCTGCACAACATCAGCAGCAGTGGAAAGATCATTTAGCAAATTTGGATTGATGCATAACAAAACGTGTAACAGATTAACCACAGATCAAACTTTGAAGCTGACTTATTTGTCAAACAATTATAACTTAACTAAGTAAATGGTTTCGTTAAATGTGATAGACGATCATCCCAGCGATGATGACACTAAAGATTTATCTGACTCTGAAGAAAATAAGCTAACAAAAGCTATATAAGAACATAATTCTTTTTTCCTCGCAACGGCTATATATATTGGATATTGTTGATATTCCATATTTTTCAATTTACAAACCATCTTTTACTTAAAAAAAACATTATTCACAAAAACTATGCCTATCTTATCACCATTTTGAAATAACTTAATTTACCCGTGTAAAAACCCATGGATTTTTCCCGAAATTGAAAATACTCGATATGGTATGGTACATCACTGGACACGACAAAGACAAAAAAGCAATAGAACAAAAAAATGTGTGCGTATGGAGCAGCAGCGCTGTTCTGTCCTTTTCTGTACGTGTACGTGCTGTGCTTTATTTGCACTTACACACATTCACTTCCTCGCAGATGGTTTAACTTTCAGTGCGGGTAGGTTGTGCTCGCTACAGAGTGGTCATTGTGGAGGTCGCTCCGGAGTGGTGGTCACTTCGGAGTGGAGCGATCGGAGCTGTGGTCGCTCCGGAGCGGTCGGAGCGGTAGTCACTCTGGAGCTGTCGGAGCGGTTGGAGCGGAGCTCACTCCATACATTTGTGGAGCGGGTCGGAGCCGGCTCCGAGTCCGGAGCGGAATCACTATGTTATTCCTTTGGACATAGTCCAGACACTTTTTACGGACATGTTTCAGAAATTCACTACAACACCTCGTTTTTTAAACTCTTTAATACTATCACATGTTTAGTGCTGTGTGTGATAGCGTTCATCTACTTAAGCCAATGGTCGGCAAACTTTCAGAAGTAAAGAACCAAATTTTATTTAAATCTAGGTATCGAATTTTAATAACATCCATAATTAAATATGCAACATTAACCAAGCTTATGGTATGCTTATTGATTTCTTTAGTTGCAGTTTTGTTATTTTTGTATCATAATATTTGTTTCTGTCTATTGAAAAGCAGTAAGTAATATAACTGTTAATGTGTTTAGTTAATTTAGATTATCTTTGTTATTCAGCCATTAGCCAAAAAATATCTTGTGGTCATGTAAAACCACATGTCATTATGTACATTTAATAAAATTATGAATTTTCAGTCTTTTGATGTTCGTAATCAAAGACATTTTACTATCAATATATTTTTTAATATTTAAAATATTTTCGTTGCAATTGTACCACCCATTCAATTTATTGTATTCACTTTAAAGGGTTAATTGAAAAAAATCATAAACTGAAATTCAAATGTTTGACCAATTGCTAACACGTTGCTGGGTATTTCTCGGTATGTGTTAGTTTCAAAGTTTAGAATGACCTCAAAAGGAAACATTTGTTGTGATTTGTTAGTTGCTTCGTGTCCTTATAAAATTACCCTCCTTATATAAATAAACAAAATCACACAGAGAATGCAAACATGTTAGAGTGTTAGTATTACATTTTGAACGCCAGATCACCCGTTTTCGGGTGATGGTTTATGGTGTCATTCACTTTCTCCGTATATTTACGCATTTGATGATTTAGCAAATTTTAGCCCGGCGTTCAAAGTGATAATATTGTATTATTTTATCAATTAATCCTTTGAATGATTCGTAATTTTGCGGATGTGGATAAAAAACTGTCACCCATTTTTATGTGGGTTTTGGGATATTTTACTCTTTTAACACGTTGAGTGCTACTCCTTTTTTGCCCTGCTTTCCGTTCGTCCGGCAATTCGCCGCAAATCGACGGCGAGCGAGCTGTGCATGCATGTTCAATCAAGTCAAAGCAAAGCTGAACAATATGAAACTGATACCCGAAAAAAACGCCAAGTGGCATGTGCTCGGTGCTTTTTGTCTTAGAAATGAAATAATAACATCTTAAAATCGGAATACCAAGAATAAAAACTGGTTACTTTTAACTGTCGACCCCAAAGAAAAAAATCCCTTATCAAAACGGCTCTGGCAGGCCGAAAAGCCTGCCACCGCCAGCCTACGAGAAAGTTCATTGGCAGCCCCATGGGCCTGCCATAGCGCTCAACGTGTTAATGAAATGAAATGCATACAGGTGAATTTTTAATCATTTTAGACGGTTGGAAGATACGGCACGAGATTAAACTTTTGAATAAGTGAGGCGCATGTGAAGATATCAAAATATGGTTCAAACATTTTTAGCTGCTTTATTTTGGATTTTTATTGCGAATACGGTTGTAAACGAATCTAATCGATTCAGGTTGTGAGACAAAACCAAATCAGAAACTAATTCAAATGAAATAATAAGTTCCTCGAAAATCATTCTACCGATGCGCAACATAAAGCTCCCCGCCCATCGTTAATTCCACAAGCAGCGTAAAACCCATCGCGCAGCCTACATCCCGGAAAAACAGAAAGCAAACCCAATTTTAAAAGCTCAAAACAAAATCGCTTTGCCAACCCGAGAGAAATTCACTCGGGCAAAACAAGCAACGGGTTAAGTAAATGTGAAACCTGGACTCATCGTTAACATTGAACAAATTAAAAGAACAGTTATAATTTAAAAAATATGAATCTTTTCATAGGGTTTTACGTTTGAGTGTATACTAGCTCACTTTTTCTACAGCGACACGATTTATTTTTGACTAGCAGCGTAAATTTTAGACCATGAACATTGGAGTTTTGGCTAGGAGCAATTGATTTCTACAGCCCGGATTTTGACAGGTCGCACAACTGTTTAAATTCCGATGTTATCAATCAATCTGTTTAAGAATCTTGTTTTACATGTTATTATGATTGTTTATTAGCTGTCGGGATTCTTTTTGTTTTATAAAATGTATTTCATAAATTGCAGCGCGGTTGAAAACACGCATCAGTACAAGCTGTCAAAATCCACTCGGTTGAAATCAATTGATCCTTGTAAAAAACCCAATGTTTAAAAAAATACGCTGCTTGTCAAAAACGAACTGCAACGCTGCTGAAAAAAATTGTTGTTATTTTAAACTTTATCGTAAAACCCTGTAACACTAGATTTTGTCCCACACTTCTGTTCCATCGACAACAATAGCCCGCGTGGTCAAATGAGTTTGGCATCGCTGGCCTTGTATTTGATATGTTTGTACACACATGGCCATAATTTCAGTGGTCCTATTCGGAATGCCTAAAACAAAAAGAAAGATGTTTTTTCATGTATGGTTCATTTATTTATTTCTTTTTTTTCTGCACATTTGTGTAGTGTGGAGGTGGTCTCCTTGGCAAGATGTTTGTGGTTTACTGTTTTCTAGATGAATGTAAAAATATAAAAATATCTAATTATGAAAAAACAGGATGTAATACTAGTGTAGGAATTTGTATACTCGGAACTGTGTTTATTCGCGTTAAAAAAACAAATCCGCCAAAACATTTAAAACTAAACAAACCTTGTGTTCATAATAATAAACGAACAAACATAATATTTTTAGCTCATATCTCAAGTCTGCTCACGAACTTTTAAAACAAAAATGAAGCAAGCTGTCACTTAGACAAACAAAAAGCCGTCGCAAGCCCCGCAGTGGGAGGAGTGAAATCTGATGCATAAAATAGTAGCGCTTATTAGCACCAACCCAACACCATGCATGGAAAGAAAGGTTAGCATACATGTCCTTTGGATAAATAGTGTGAACCGATAAACGTGTGACCCTCCAACAGGGTTGCCGAGAGAACAAAAGTGAGGTTAAAATGCGTCTCTAATAGCATCCACAATAGGTGGGCGTATGTAGGCGATTATCTTGCTGCTTGTAGATAGAGCAGCAGCAGGAGGAGGATGAGGAGGTGAAATTCGGAAAGAAAGGTTAAGCCAGCAGCAACAAGTATTATATGAAAATAAACTTAAACCTCACACCAACGCCCACAGTCCAGCCCGGCAGATGAAACCCCCACGGGTGCAAGGTTTTCCACACGATGTTTGTTATTTTATATTATTATTATTTCTCCCACCACTCCTTTCTACTCCACACAAGCGTCTCTCGTCTACAATTGGGATGGTCGGTTGATCCGGTCAACAGAGTGTGGAGGGGGGCCACTTGCCCGCACACCTTTGCGATTTGCTAGCACTTTCGTTCATTTATGCCTTAACCGCCGGTTTTTGTTGTTTGCGATGGCCCCGAAGGTGTTTCGCAGAACTCGCCCCGGCTCATTACTTTACTTCTGGCGCGCGCGCGTGTGTGGGAGTGTACATTAGTGGCAAAAAAATTGGATATATAAACCACGTTTATAATGCCCGCGGGGAAATGCTGGGGAAATGATAATGTGTGTATGGAGAAATTCTCACATCCCAAGGAGGAGTGCGCCATGCAAATAGAAAGATGTGCCCTCGTTTTTTTTCTTTCGTCTTTCCAGGTGAACCATAGGTTCATTTATTTTTAATTGAGAAAGCTTATCAATAATCAGATATCGGCGGAGTTGAATCCAATCCAAATCGAAATGTCCCCGTTGCAAAGATCTCACTTAACAAGACCCGTAAGAACATCCTTAACAACATGACATAACAAAGGGAAAAAAATCCTCTCGTGAGTAATTTTGAGTGCTCCCTCACGCTGCTCTCACGGTTTCTCCTTCTATCCCCTTTCCACTTTCTCTGCACCCTCTCCACCCCTTGTTCTACGGTGTCATCATGAGGTAATGAAGTACAGAGTAGAATTAAATGCTTAATATTGCATCATTTCCTTTATTAAATCATCAAAATATATGCATACATTAGTTTTATGTGTCTTCCATTTTAAAACCATAATGAAACAAAGGAAAAAAGAAAATTTCACATGTACCGACATTCACGCAACTCACTTACGTCGTGCACATACCACCTTGTAGTTTCCTTTTCCTTTGTAGTTTCGTGCTGCACACTGTTTACGGGACTCAAAATACTTACCTAGGCTATTGTATGTAACAATTGTGAAGAAAAATACACATTTAACACGAACATTTTACGACACTGCCGCGGACGTGCTGCTTGATGGTATACCGATGTAAATAAAAGTGCTGTATGACAGATCTTTCAGAAAGGCAGAAGCCGGTACATGAGGGAAACAACATGAGCAAGAAGAAGATGGATGATGAGTATAAAAATGTGAATCTCTCAATTTGGATGAAAACGACACGGAGAGAGCGGGGGTGTCTAGCTTCGCGAAACTCTCAAACGGCCAGAATCAGGACAAATCAACAGGTTTTAGTAAGGGACTTTATTTTTTTCTGTTTTGCTTCTGTACTTATTATACTGGCTCTGTAGCACTGGAAGCTGCATATTCGCTCGTTCCGGGTCCTGGTTTTTATGCGATTTAATAATAACTAACAGCCCGGAAGCTGAAATTAGATTCGACAAAATGTCAAAACAAATCATGTTTTGGTGTAAGAACAAAATATTGGATCATGAAATGATGAATGCCGCTTGTAAAAAATGAATAAACTAAATTAAATTCATGTCGCAGCCCAAACTATTTTAGAAAATAAATTAAAAATCAATCAAAAATAAAATGATAAACATAAAATCAATCTTGTGATTTCAACACCAACTTGATATATATTTTTAATGTTCTGGGTCTTGCCTTTTTGATAAACCTGTTCCATTGTATTAAGCATGTATAAAATCAACATAAATCACAATTGAGACAAGCAAAGCCAATAGCATCAACAGCAATATAACTGCTACAGTATTTTGTATAACCATGATACCGATATTTATATAAATTGTTGGTGAGAATCGGTTGGCCCGGTGGTCGAGTGGTAATGACGTAGGCCTGTCATAAGGCTCGACGTTGTTAGAATCCCGTTCGAACTGCCTAGCTCCCTCCCATACGCAGGACCGACTATCCTGTTATGGGTACAATAAGTCACAGAAAGCCAACCCCATTAGTGGCTTGGGGGGCTTTGACCCCAAATGGGTTGTTGTGCCAACCAAGAAGAAGAAGAAGAAGAAGAGAATCATCATCAAGAGATGAAGAACGAGAAATAAATGATGTTGACTTGTTGGTTGCTTACTTCGTGCTACACACTTCTTCATTAATTCAGATATCATACGCCTCTGATCAATTATTGAGCTTTATACCTACAGCGTAGTTTCTTCATGTGTTGGTTGTACATCTAACATAGAATACAAAGAAATGTTTTAGATCTACCAAATCATAGGTAAGAAGAAAAGATTACATTATTTTTCGGCAATGGTACAGGAGATTCAACATGAAATATCTCCTTTACGTTCGCATGGGATGGCTGTGTAATAAAACCTAACAGCAGTTTGACGCATTTCAGTTTTCTAACTTAAAAGACGACCCTGGTAACAATCTCAGAGAATTTGTATGAAATATTTTGGGCTTGTTCTTCTCTTGTTCTGCGCTTAGAGGTAGAGCACTCAGAGAACAAGCCCAAAATGAATAGCGATCTGTGCCGTCACACGGATGAGTTTGGCGTCATCCAAAAGAATGTATTGTTCGTGTCATCACCATATGGTTCGACCCGTCACCACTGCTGTTAATAATAAAATTCAAAGGAATTTGGATTGTTTGCATTTTATTGAACAAGGAAAGGTTGGGGATTCGGTAAGCGGCGTCGTCAGCTTATTTCACTAGTCCATCGCACACGAGGCTAAAATATAACAACACACTTAAGTAATTCAGTTAATAACCGAATGGTGTATTGGAGCGGTACAACTGGCCGATGTGAAGGGAGAGCCGGGTCTGAGATGGGAACGAATCAAAAGAAGAATGCAAACCCGCTACGCTTCAAAACGCTAAGTCCCAGAAGAGGGAGTCAGGAATATAAAATGAGACAAAAAGGGCATGCTGAAATGAACAAATTTGATTGCCATGTTACTAGGGGAGATATTCCAATGTTGTCACGTGGATGGCATAATATTTGGCGCAACAACCCTATCTGCTTAATTGACAAATTAGAGTCTCGTGTGCAATCGGATTGTACAGCAGTGTGTGTATGTTTTATTGTCATTACTTTAGCATCACCACTGGCTTGTTCATTCTCACATGAAGTTGCTGGAATTCGCAAATCGGTAGTGAGTTTCAGCCCTGTTCGTCTACCCTTCTATCGCCGCTCATCGATGATGATGATGTATTGTAGAAGCGGCGGCATTCGTTAGCAGAAGCTTTTCTCGGACAAAAAACAAGTTGGCAGATACAGCGCAGTAGTGAAGGTCCTATCCTACATAATCATGTTGTATCTTTTCTACCCTAACAAGCAACCTAAGGCTGCTGCTGCTGGATCGTGTACATCGTGGAGCAACCTAACCACTACCTACACACTACACATTTCGCAAAACATTCGCAGGACAAAGAAGGTGGCAGCAGTTTATATGTGTGTTTGTGAGTATGTGCCATACCTGGATGCACATCCTGTACAAATTCTGCTTACTGCCGATGCTCCCACACGGGGCTTCTTCCCTTCTCTTTTTCGAAGACTTCCTGGGATTTTTCCTGAACAAAGCAGCAGGCACTACTTCGAGATCGCTTGGTTTCCGTTGCACACACATACACACACACACACACACACACACACACACACACACACACACACACACACACACACACACACACACACACACACACACACAC
>KB696596.1:0-11470 GCA_000349165.1 Anopheles christyi | reverse complement strand
CCAACCATACTGTAAGCATCCCTGGGTTTAGTTGTTCTTTATTGTCCCTAAAAAGCAGCTTATTCCACCAAGCAGCTTCCTCTGAAACGAGGATAGAGAGAGAGAGAGAGTGGTGTGTAGCAATAGCGCAATGCTCCACGTTGATACACTAACAAGACGCGCTCGATGATAAAAATAAACCCCCTGCACTCGGTGGCTCTATCATCGCCCGTGAGTTCTTCGCTTAAACCATCATCCAAAAGGGAGAAGATAAGACGAAAGGAAAGAAGCGATCGCTTGATTAGGGGTTGAGAAGATTTCGTTGATTGTAATTGAAAGTGCGCCTGGTACGTCGTGGGCAGTTGTTGGCCAACTGACTCTTGCTCATCGTGCAGGTCAAAACGCCAAGCCGCAGAGAACCGGAATGTACCGGATGAAACAGACACACATATGCCTGGTTTTCACAGTCGAAGGTCACAGAATGATCGGGAAATTAATTAAATGACACAATTGTTGACAAGGGATGTCTCTTCTGTTGAGAGATGCTCGGATGGACTTAACTAATTTAATCCCGACAACAGCAGCCCCAGTATTAGTCAGCTAGAAAGGTGATTAACTAAAGAGTGATTCGACTTAAAAGATGTGTTTTGCATTTTGCCAGTTTAAATGGCCCTTACAAGATAAATGAGGTGGTACATGAAAACGTGCATTTGCAGCTTTTTTCGAGCACGAAATTAAATCGATTGGGCCTGCATTTCCATGGAAAACCGTAAGAGGGAGAGAGAAGAGGAAAACGAACTATGTAACAATCGGGCTCATCATATTTTGGCACACGTTCAAGCTATAAATAAGAAGCCACCCATTCTTTCTGAAGCATTCTTTCATGTCGTCTGTCCAAGGGCAAGTATGTTGCAAGGGGGTTTATTTTGTATTGTTTTTTTTTTCTGCAACACGACCTTCACGTTTGATAGGATTGTTCGCTTTGCAACACGACTCTGCTGGAGTGTGCCCTCGTTGTAGCCCCCTGGCCAGCACCGTTCTAAAGGACAGTAAATATTTACCGTTTTTGAAACGTGATATATTTGTTAGTGGAATGTGTTAAACAAGCACAGATATGAAAAACAACTGTATTCATTCTCGAAATACAGGCTTCTCACAGAAGTCTAGGTAACACTAGTGCTGATTATGGAAACCCGGTGAAGCCTTTCATAATAGTTCATAATTGTAACCGTCCTAGATAAAGTAGAGGAATGGGTTGGTATTGTCAGAAACTTCCTGGTTTAGTAACATTGTCACTTGATGTGCTTCTGCTATCATGACGCAGTATCCTACGGTACGATCGTTACTGTTGTCTCGAACAGAAAATAAACAGCCTACTTGATGCGAAGTAATAACGCTTCACAAAGGATGGCTTTATGTACCACCCTTTAACCATACCATCGCGTAGAGATAACATTCAATTAGGTGTCTCCATTAAAGTAGCTAGTATCGAGCCCGTTACTAAGCGATACCGAACAAAAAGCGTGTCCCCAACACGTGAAGTGCAGTCGAATTTTTAATACGCATCACGTTCAAACTTAATTGCGCTCATTTCCGTCTAAATCGACGTCAAATCGGCTCCAAATAGATTTGACAGAATCGTTTTGTGGGACATGTGTGACGGCCCCTAACCATCCGAAGTCCAAGAGACGAAGCAAATGTGCTGATGTACCGATGGTGATAACCGTGGTTATATGTGTATTGCCTCGGTCAAAAATGAAACACTCATTAAGCAGATCTCTGGGGTGGGCCGGTTGGCCACGCTTGTCTTATCGCTCCTGTAAAAATCCGGTGCATGATTGAAACGTGTACACTACTTCGTTTGACGATTGTAGACTCGTTGTTTTGTTGATGGCACAGTTTAGCGCAGCATCTTCTGCTTCTTGTTGGTTCTGGTCCTTTTAACTCGAGGTATTTAGATTGTTGAGTTTACATAAAAGGTATTTCATTAGTGTAATTATTAACCTTTTTTTCTCAATGTTTGTGAGGTGATTGTTTTAATCTTATAAATCATAAAATATTGCGTAATTTTCTAATACTCTTTCTTCGAAATTTGAAATGTTTACCACAGAGTCGAAAAGTATGCACGGCGTCAAGCGTGTAATTGCGTTTTGCATCCTGACCGCCGTCCTGCCGGCTTCGCTCATCATTCTTCCACTCTATCTGCGCCACACGGTATTTGCGGACGTGGTCTATCCGATCGCCGAGTCCGACATCATTGAAATCCGCGATGGCATCTCGTCCGTGTTCTGTCAGAAGCACACGCTCCAGATGAACAGCACGTTCAACGCGTTCCAGCTCGATCACGAACCAGAAGTGTCGAAGAATAGGAAGCATATACGGTTGAAAAAATCCATGTCCCTGCCGGACGATACGCTTGAGTACTGGGGATTCTATCTGCTGAAGGGTGCGACCGTTGCGCTCAAGGTTTGCTCCCGGTACGATGGTTCGCGCATACTGGTCGTGAAGGGTGAACGGAATCTGCGCACCTGCGGGCTGCTCGAGCACAACAACAACAAGTTCGACACCTACCTCAACAAGGAGCACGGCCAGGTGCTGGTTACCTTCGAGTCGGCAGCCGAGTTTATCGAGTATTCGGGTGAGCAGAAGGGTTTGCCCAAACTACCGACCGATGGTAACCATGGTGAGTGTGTGACGAGGAGGTGTATGATCGGAAAAAACCTCATTTATTCAATATGTATTTTCTTTCCTTCTCAGGGGGAGAAGATATAACGGAAGATCGATTATCGCCGGAAGAATCTGCCTCAATGCTGCATCGCTTGCACACCTCCAAAGAGGCTCGCACACAACAGGCCCGCACTACGGACAACGAGCTCGAAAAGAACAGGCGGACGACGGCGTACGACAGCTCGGGAAGGAAAGTGCATCATGCTACGACGAAACGCATCGGTCGTCCAGTATCCGTCACGACAAAGAATGTGCAACCTTCTCCAAGCACAACAACGACAACGACCACGTCCACCACCACCGAACCACCGAGTACGACGGAAAATCTCGTTAAAAAGTATCGTAACTTCCGTGCCACCGAAGCAGGACCTTCCTCGGCAGAAGTGTCCGTCGACGATGATGGTAGCGCTCACCGAAAGCGCCACGGGCATAATAAAACCGGTCATCGGCAGCACCCCGACACGGAACAGATTGTCCACCCGGACAGTGTGGATCGATCGGATCAGCAGCAGCCTGCCAACGGAAATAGACAAAACCGCCGTCGCAGGCGAAGACGCGATCTGGTGTACGATCGGGCGATCAACCATGGCGGTACGGCAATGAACCATTCCAACAATACGTCCGATTCGGTGTCAAGTTTCGAAAACAGCTTGCTCTCCTGCTACGATGGTAACATCCTGCTGGCACATAGCTTCCCACCGAGCAAATCGTGCCAAAGCGTCAAGTATCTCGAGGGCGCATCGCATACCGTCACGAAGCACGAGGTAGTGTCGGATGGGTATTACTATTATATTTTCTACAGTGATAATGATTACGTGCAGAACGATATCCATGCGATGTTCGACATCTACAAGCCGACGTTCCAGTACTCGAACATATCCGACACGAAGGCGTGTATCAACACTACGCACTGTTCCTTCCCGATCACCTTCTGGTCGAACGAACGGGTGATCGTGGAGGTACCGACACGTGACGGTATCGAGCACGAAGAGGATGATATTACGTTCCTCGTGTCTACGTGCCATCCGCGTATGGCGATCTACATTATATTCCCCGTCAGTGTGCTGATACTTGTGCTGACGTGTGCTTTTCTGTAGGTGTAAAGTGTTTTGACCGTTTGGATAGTGCCACCAGTAGTACCAGGTTGGGATAAAGAGGTGCCATAAAACCGACTGGTATCCGGTTCTTGGTGAATTAAATCAGGAAGACAGAACTTTAGCCCTGCTGAAGTGGTACACTTATTGTGCACTGACAGGTTCTTTTAGATTAGATACATTTCATTCGTTAAAGTGCACCGAGAGTGATTTTAGTGAAGGTTTTTACAATATAGCTATCGATAACTCAACACCAGTAGGTTATTCACAAATAGGATTCTCTGCGAACAAACGAATGAGGGTTTTTTTTTTCTTATAGGAAGTGAAATAGCTGTGCAATATTCATAAGATTGTTCCAAAGAATCTTGTTCATTGCTTACGAAAAAGCGATCGGTATAAAAGTGAGATTATTTGCCAAACAGCAAAGTGCAATGAGTACAACAAACGATTGTACAAAAATATACACGTTTACCATTTTTCTTTCCGTTCTAGAATTTTGCTAGAAACATGATAGTAAATAGTCAAAATAGCTCCACTACAGGCAGAAAAGGATGTAGCGGGAGAAAGAGTTGTCCATTCGATATAAAGCAAGTCGAGACTAACAGTTGTGAAAAGGCATTCAGCACGAGGATAGGCAAAAACACATGTCAGGAATCTAGAATCAGGGATACTATGATAAGGAGGCTAATATATACGAAATGATTTAAATTTGATAATTTTGAATAAGTTTTTTTTTGTAAATTGTTTCTACTGCACAATCTCTAGAAGTAAGATAAAAGATGTTTAAAATCTTCTACAATTTACAGTTTAAAGTTTTCTGATTTTTTTAACATTTAAAAAAAAGATTCGCACTTTCGTTGCTTGCAAATGATATAAAAAATTCCACAAAAAAGATCTTAATTTTTTTCGCATCATGTTCACTTCGTTTTGTTTACCATTGTGCAATTGTTTTATGATTATGTTTTATCCTTATATTCCATACAATGTGTAGGGAGCAGCATCATGCATGTATTACAGTACAAGTGTATAAAGACAGTAGGTACAGTGGATGTAGTAATGAAGGAGCAAATGAAGTTAGCACTAGGACACTGCAAACGTCGTTGTGCAATCGAAAACATTACCTCACTCGGACTTGTAATAGATTCGATTAGATTCGTTAGGATCGTAGCTAGATGATTCGAACCCGCTCCACGAATTAGTCGTTTGAGACGCGAGAGATATCATTTCATATCATACTTGCAAACAATAGCAAACCCTAGTAGTCTAGTAATTAATGTTATTGGAATGTGTTTTTAACGCCATGTGCTTGAAACAATATCGCCATTAATTAAATGTTTGTGATATAGAATGGAAACAGCATACAAAACACAAAAACGAAACGGTATGATGTTTTAACGGCTTGCTGTTGTACCCATATTGTAGTTACCAAGGTAGCTGAAGTAAAAGGTTTTTTAAAGCGTGTAGTAGGCACCATTAAAATAAAGAATCGATTGAGGCTATATAGGATTACATATAAAGAGACATAATGAAATTCACAAAATTATGACTGTGAATTTTTTCTGAAATAAACGATAAGGATTATTATTTTTTCCCTACCATTTATTATATACCATCAAGAAGTGTATAATTTATTTGAAGTGATACATAAATAGCTTAATTTGTGATTGTATGTTGAGATAGTGCTGAGTGCTAAAGTGAACGATTATTTTATTCTTCTACTGTATGTGCCTAGTTTAATTGACCCGGTCACAGCGCTAGGAAATGTAATTTCTAAGTGCTCATACATTCTGACCAGTACACCATTCTGGTTGTCTAATGGTTGTCTAAGTTTAATTCTCATTCAAGGACTGACTATCCGGCTACGTGGAAAAACAAACTCTAGTTCGCGTAAAGCCCGGCATGACGGCGTAGGTCGTTTACGCCAAGAAAGAACCCACCATGGAGAACTGCACTTTAATATTATTTAATACTGGAGCTAGTCTTGAACCTAGCTGTGACTTAGAATTGACCAAAAGGTTTTATAGCCCTAAAACTAGACATGAACTAATCTCGGAAAAGATTTTAGTACCAAATTCTGGTACTGAAAATTGTCCCAACCCTTACACGTTCCTGCAATTGGAGCCGAACCTATTCCTTTCTGCAATTTGGATTCCGATCCAGGAAAAAATTCTGATTTGAAAATTTTACCTGAACGATACCAAATGATATCAAGTATTTTAAGCTGTAAAGGAAAAACATATGTAAATGTTAGATTTTTCTTATTTGGAAGCTTATCAACAGGGAGAAAAATAAAAATTAACACCATCATCTGTTCAGTTAAATTTTTGATCCTTTTTTTTTTGGCAATTTTTAAGTTGTTCACCCTGTAAAACTCACCCCTTTCTACGAAGCAGCCCTGACAGACAACGTACAAACGTCAAAACATTCTTCATTTGACATTTTCACCCAAAGCAAAAACTGCACCGAACAAATTCACTTGCTCGCATCGGAGTTTTACGAAAATAAAAATGTCCGCATCAACCGCTGCGGCACTGGCCCACACGCGACGGGTTTGCACGCTGTACAAAAAGTCCTTGCGCAATCTAGAATCGTGGTTCGATAGAAGGTAAGCCGGTAAAACGAGCCAATTCAGCTACACGGTTGTGTGGTTCATGGAGACCAGCTTATGTAATTGAACGGGTTACGGCGTACTTGGCGGTCGTGCACGTTCAGAACATTCAAAACAAACAGCTGAATGTGTCCTTGTTTGTTTGTTTACTTGTAGACACATCTTCCGCTACCAGGCTACTCTGATGCGAGCACGATTCGACCAACACAAGAACGAAAAGGACCCGGCAAAGGTGGCCCAGCTTGTGGCAGATGGCGAACGGGAATTGTTCGAAAAGCAGCACTACCAACCGAAGAAATGTATGGCGGATTGATGTGTACGAAATGTGATAGGGTCATGTTTCTTACTGTACCTTTTGATTTCTTACTTCCTCCATAGTCCCTATGTCACCGGGCGGTGTAGCGTTCGAACGTGAAGTGATTCCTCCGGACTGGGTACTCGATTACTGGCACCCGCTGGAAAAGGCACAGTTCCCTGACTACTTTGCGCGGCGCGAAAAGCGTAAGGAAGAGTACGTCGTCTGGTGGGAAAAGCAGTACGGTAAATCGTCGGCCAACGATTCCTCTTCCCACCATTAAAGTGGAGCAAGTGATCAGAAGAAACGAAGAAAGGGTCGATTGTTTGTGCAAGAGTTAGCTTATCATGGTTTAGAAGAAATCGCAACGGTGTGAACACGATTGTTAAAACAACAACACGTACGATTGCTTCTCGTCTTCATATACGTGTGTGGAGTTTATTGATGATGACAACGGAGATGCGTTGTTGCGGAAATTACGTGGTGGCAAAAAGGTACAACAAATTTTTAGCAAACTGTATTATCTCGGAACCACCGAGCTTGGACTGACCGTACACACGATCGACAAACGATATCGGAACTTCTCCGATGGTGTAGTTTAACTGGCGTGCTCGGACGATCATTTCCATCTGGAAGACGTATCCTTTCGAGGTGCAGCGTGATATCAGTTCCTTCAGCACCTCTTTGCGATACAGCCGGAACGATCCTGTCAGATCGGATGCATTCGGTCGCAGCAACAATTGGGAAAGAAAGTTAGCTCCACGTGAGATGAGCTTCCGCTTAAAGTCCCATCCGTATACACCGCCGGTCCCTTTGTACCGAGTGCCCGAAACTATGTCAAGATCGCCTTTCTTCTGTAGCTCTACGAACTGTGGAATGAATTTGGGCTGCAAGTGGAAGGGTGGAGGATCCAATAGAAACCGGTTTGTTGAAGCGTGAACAAGGGAAGATCCATTGGACACGTCTTCAGTTCAAATACGTACGTGGTGGCTCAGGTCAGCATCCATGATAACGATGTAATCGCCGGTGGCGTGCTCTATTCCATGAATGTAGGCAGTTCCCAAGCCCAACTTGGCAGCTCTTGGTCGAAGAAGTATACGATCTTCCCCATATATCTTTTGCAGTTGTTTTGCTACCTCCAGCGTCCCATCCGGACTGCCATCATCAATGACAATCACTTCGAAATTGATTTTCCTGCAAAAATATTATAAAATTTTTAATAAAATTTTATAAAATTTGCTTAAAGCAAATAACCACCAAAGAAACACTTACGCATCTTGCAAGTACTTTACAATCAGCCAGATAATGATTGGAAGGTTTTCCCGTTCATTGTACGTCGGTAGCAAGATGGAATACTTCTCCTTTGCCATTTTAGACCGTACGCTGGGAATGGTAGAACTAAACTAATATGTATACTTTAAAAAAACGGAGAAATTGCCTAACAAATCTGTTCTTTATAAAAACGGGACTTGCACGATCAACAACAAACAAAATCCACGTCAAAACACCAATGCTGGCACAGAGGCCGTCAAAACGTACTTCTGTCAAAGCAGCGCTGTCATTTTCTTTGCTTGTCATTTTCAAAAAATCTTTTTGGTTTGGAAAAAATGCTAACAAATCCAAACGTTTATCAAAATTGCTTTCTTTCATTCAACTAAACTAATCCAAACACACATGATGTTTCGAAATCGCAGCTAAAGCAATAATAAATATATTAATTTATTTTGGTTTGTTTGAAAATTACCTACAAAAAAAACCTTTCGTCGTCAATTATTTACACACAACTTACTAAAGCAATTTTAAGTACACATCAGTATACACTCGTCCAAATGCTGGTGCGAAGTGCAAGTTGAAAATCGGTTCTACTTAGCGATGCTTTTCCCAGAGCGTCCAGTATTCGGCTGACTGCATCTCGGCCAGTCGCGACACTGTCCTCTCGAAAGCGAATACTTCTTCCTCACCCGTGAAAATGTTCGAACTAGCGTCCGTCGAATCCTTGGTAATTTTGAGATCGTCCATCAGCATGCGATGCTCATCGGAGGTGTGCATATCGTCTGGTGCCTCGTTTGAAAATAGATACTTGTACGGTACGTCCGCCGATACGACCAGCTGCAATGCAGAATGATGCGGATTATTTACATGGAATTGCTACGTAGTGATTCGTCATGCTAGGAAGCGATTTAATTCTTACCCTTACGCGACTATCGTAAAGCGTGTCGATAAGCGTGATAAAACGTCTCGTTTGGGATTTTAGCTTCAGGTTTAGTTGCGGGATATCGCGTATCAGCACCGTGTGAAAGAATTGTGCTATCTGTAGGAAATCGCTTGCACCGTGTGGCTAAAAACGGAATTTAAAATCAAAATGAATTCGACACCAAAAAAACAAACCACACAGCTCTGCTATAAACTAACCCTATCACAGAGTTCTTCAAAAGTGCTGTCAAGCACCTGGCCACAGGTTTTAGCGAACGTTATATTCCTTCCAAAGTGGGTAAAAGTTTTCGGGCGTATCATATCGTTCTCCTGCGAACAGAGCACCTTAAACAGCTTGTCCATTGAAGCATTCGCGTCGCTTTCGCCTTGGGATTTGCTGCAAAACAAAAGCAAACGTTCGTTTCCAATCGATTCATGACATACGGTGCGTGATGATTACAACTTACTCAAAGTAATGTTTACTTTCCCCCTTTAGCGCCGCCGTGCGGTAATCAACGCCACTGTCGAGCGTTACGATGTTGCAGTGATTCTTCAGCACTCCGATGAACGGCACAAAGTTGCTACGCTGCAGCCCATTTTTGTAGAGATCGTCGGGGGCACGGTTGCTGGTAGCCACCACTATCACTCCGTTATTGAAGAGATAAGTGAACAGCCGTTTCAAGATCATTGCGTCCGCTATGTCGGTAACCTTCGAGGGAGGGAGGGAAAGGGTGAAGGAATGTGAGTGTGATTAGCACGGCATGGAAGCATAACAGTAGGCGATAAGAGAAGAACCGATTATTTACACTGTCGCCCAGCTGACACGAACTCAGCAGATAGGTCAACCGTTGTCTATCGCAACACCAGCACCTGACATACCTGAAATTCATCGAAGCAAATCATCCACGAGTCCTGAGTAATTAGCTCGGCAACAGGCTTAATTGGATCGAACGGTTGTGGTTTGCTGTTGCTCGCATCCCGCACATGCTTTGATTTGATATCGTGAATTTTAGCATGCACATCGGTCATGAAGGAATTGAAGTGCACACGCCTCTTTCGATCAATCTAGAAGGAAATGGAAATACGCTGTCGAGGTTATCCCTACTCAAATCACGTTTCACGAACACAAACACGCACACACAGCTACCAAAGGACATGGTTACACACTTACCGCACAGCAGTCGTAGAACATGTCCATGAGCATCGTTTTTCCACCGCCAACGCTGCCGTAGATGTACAGTCCCTTGGGTGCGTTTACCGCCCGTTCCGCCTTGCCAAAGTTGAACCATTTCCCTATGCCAGTGGTCGGTTTAGGTGGGTTGTAGGTTTTAATACTATCATACACTACCTGCAGGGCTTCGGTAACGCCAACCTGATGCGGATCGGGCTGTATCTCACCATGGTTAAGCTTTTCCTTCAGCAGCTCGACGGGCGTTTTCCCCACGGCAGACACGGGAGACCTACTGTTGGTGGTGGTGGCGGGAGCGTTGGGACTGTACAACCGTACGCCTTGTATAAGCGAGCACGAACAGCTACGGGTTAGGAAATAGTACGAGCTCGAAGTTTTCGTCAGGAACAACATAGCGAACGGGTAGTGGCGCAGGTATTTGGGTCAAGTTCTTTCATATTATGTAAGGGTAGGAAGGAAAAAAACGACTGCTAACGGCGGTGCAGAACGGTGACGGCCAACGTCAACGTTCGTCACGCGTGTGTACTTAATTGCGCGCACACACGATGAATTTCACAACGGCATGGTACTTGTTTACCTCCGCGGTGGTGGGATTGTTCACAACAAATGCGTCGAGGAGGAGGTGGAAGCTGTCACACTTCGACAATCTTCGGGAGGAAACAAGCAATGTAGCAATGAATTGAGGGTTGTAAACGCGGGGTGCTAAGGGCGCATGCTCACATAAAAAGCATGTGAATTTATTTTGTTGCTAATTTGATACTGCTTTACGATTCTTTTAAATGTTTTATCTCATCAAACAAGAAATTTTAACATGATTGTTTGGTTCAAACAATTACAAGGAAATTGTTACGGTAAAGCATAAGCAAGTTGAATTGGTTGCTGCAACATTGTTTCAAATGATTTTAGCCTTTCTTTCGTTGAAAGATGTTTACCGCGTTTTCCTTTTTCGCAACAGGCTGAATTTAGGATGAAATCAGGAGTAATTACAAGTATCTGTTTTTACTAGTTTTATAATGGGTACAATAATATGTAATTCATGCATCTATCATTAATTATCTAATCAGTTTAGGATAGCTTTAGTTTTAAAAAAATAACTTCTTCTAAGAAGAAGTAACTTTTCGAGCATAAAATTTGCTGGGTTTTTGTCTCTACACCTTCATAGTTTTGAGATTTTTGAATCAAAAGATTAAAACAAATTGTGCAAAAGCTACGTTTTTCGTCATTTTGTTATTTTATTGTTCAGACTTACATTTAATTTTACGAACAACGAGACTTTCCTGAAATATCAGATTTATTTTCTTATTTGCCGCCTCTACGCCATCTACGCCGGACGGCCTAAATGGACTTTACGGGCTGGGTCATCCGGTTCCATGCGTATAACATGG
>KB696595.1:0-11560 GCA_000349165.1 Anopheles christyi | reverse complement strand
GGTTGTTTAGTCTGTTTGTTACGTTTCTCACAACAAAATGAATGAATAGAACTACATCGATGAATATACAGCAAAAGTGATGAAAGTTTTGTATATGGTATATGTATATATATATATATATAATATATATCGTAGGCTTCGATTCGATTCTCTGTTTTCTCTCTCTGTTCGCGCATTTCACCGTGTCTTGTTTTGCTACTATATACTTCACAACACTCGGGCGACCTGTGTCATTAATAATAATAATAATAATTTTATAATATAATATACTATTTGTTTTTTATCTGTCTTTTATCTGCATATATATCTTTATATCTATATATATATATATATGTATATTCTTGTCCTGTTGTTTTGCTAATATTACTTTATTCTCCTTGTTTTAATTTTATCTTGTAAACTGTAGCCGAACGAATGTTTACAACGTTTCCTCGTTTTGTTGGTTGTTTTTTTAGGTTTAGTAGTTAAATACAATGGTTCATTCATGTTGATTTGTTTCATGTTGTTTTCACGCTTTTGCTTTTTTTTAAGTAATATTATTGTAATAGCAATAATTTAGTAACACTTGTAGTTTGTTTTTTGTTTGTTTAATTCATTAATTATAATTTAATTATTGTATTAGATTTCGTTATCTTGCTTCTCCTTACCCTTTATTTGCTTTTTCAATTATCTTTTGAGCGTGTTTCTCTCCACTCCACTTCACTTCAAAACACCATATGATGGTCGATATCGTTGTTGGCCTTTTTCTATTCTCAGTTGCACTTAAGGCGGCATTCTATTTTCGCTACAGATTTTGATTCCACTTGCTTTCCCTTAATTGCCACCGCGTAAATAATCTGCTACTATTTGTAACCTTGCTTTTCTGTACTAATTTTGTACAGTGAATACTTTCCGATTCCATCACTCATAGCACTTCGTCCGCCTGCAAGCGAGACCTAACACTATTATTGCATTTGTTATTATATTAAACCTTAGTTAGATGGGCTGATCCAAACTATTCTCACTAGGCTTTGGATCCTAACAATGTATTACATAACAATAATAACAGAAAACAGAAACGGGAAAAAAACATAAATTCTCCCAACGAAAGTCCTACGCTGCCACACTCACTGCACGCACTGTCAGTTCAATTGGGCTGTCTCTAGGTCAGTGTACTGGTTCGTATTTTATGCACTAAATTCAACTTTGATTACCTATAATGTACTTGTGTTCTCACTATCGCCTCGTGCTGCTTGCGCAAAGAAACGTGACGGGTTTGTGTATCACTAGCAAAACGAAGAAAGTAAACGCTTACTTACACATCTAAACTAAGCAACAAATAACAGCTTCCTCTTCGTCTTCTTCCTATACCAAAAGTTAATTAGCAACTAAGAATGTAAAACAATTGCACGCATGTTCGGCTCAAGCCCTTTGATTTGTTACAGGGGTCTAAGCAGCAGTACAGCAACTACAGCAATAAAGGCAACTACAAACCGACTAACAAAATTCTTAAATATGGCAACGTAACACCATCCTTCTCCCGTTGCTCGTTACGCCTCAAAATTGTATTTCGTGAAAGTGCATGTGTGTCTGTGTGTGTGTGTGTGTGTGTGTGTGAATTTACCACTTACTTAATTAGCAAAAATATTGGCTAACTCGGTCTAAAAACTAGAAGCACGAACAAATAAATCATACTAAGTAGGATTGGATCCTACCAATGAAATACTAATACTGCGCGTTCATGCCTCACTATCATGCAGGGTGATGATACTAGCAGAAAGTGAACAGCAAAATTCAACAAACCCAGCAACCTTCCCATTTGCTGCCCATTGCTGTAGGGCTACCTAATCTGCCTGCACTATAAATTCTCCACAACTCGGTTCCAATCTCACACTTTACTAATCCAGCACCTTCTCCTGTAGTATCTCATGATTTGCACACCAGAGTTTGCATACGCTCTGACACAAGCGACACATGCGGGTTGACTTAGAATGGTAAGATAGGATGTTGTTCCCTACCCCCCTGTCCTTTCGATCGTACCTCGGGATGGAAATCCTCCCGCAGCCCCTGGTACAGCCTACCGTCCGTTTAGCTGGCATGAACGCGGTTGTGTGATGTTGACGATTGTAAATCTTTCACCAAACGCCCCCTGAGTGTTTGTGCCGGGAGCTCCAATATTTACCATCGTCCACCACTGTGTGGGCTCGATTGTTTCGTGAGCAAATCTAGGGCGCCACCGTAACCGCTGATCTCGAGATCGCTATTTAAACTGCAGAACATCCACAGAGAGCGCGGGCGCGCATCCCCATTTATCACGTTCTAATGCTTCGTTCAACAAATCTGCGCACACACTGCATACAAGTAAAAAACCAAAAAGATACACACAATGTGACATACAGTGTGAGATAGTACCAGCCCTAGTGCCTAGTGCGCTCCATCGTCCTCCAAGGGGGGACAACGCACACACTAAAACACTTCATACAGATCAAACTTTTTTTTTGTCTTTGCAAACGGCACCGATTGGTCCAATTAAACGTTTTGCAGCGATTCGGCTCTGTAGCAATTTAATAAGTACTTGTCCGGGATTCTATTAATCAAACTGTCTCGTAGCTGTTCTACTTTTTTTTGGTTGTTCTCATCTGTCTCATCAATCGCATCGAATTTAGTTCAGTGTGTATGTCGTAGACTGTTCAACAATCCACGGGCTTCGAAGACCAGCGCAACCAATGCAAAGAAATAGTGCAAAAGAAATAGTGGAAGTAGCTGCACATTTAACGCCACAAGCAATAGACACATTAAGATAATCGAAGAAGTTAATTAACGATTCATAGTTAGAATGGTGGCCACTGTTTGCTTAGCTGTTGAAATCTTCACGAGAGCTTTGGCCTTGCTCGTGCGAACAAGCTGACTACCTCTGACCAATAAAATTGCAAATTGAACGGAGGTAGATCTGATAGGTCTAGGATCAGGCTTAGTAATGTCCACTATAACTTTCCAACTGACAGGTATGTGATACAGCATGTGTCATATGATTTCAGAAATTGTAGACCAAACAAATAACTCAAGCATGTCCCTCTGTAGCTAGCCGCTAGACCTGGTGCGATCGAGCAGGAGTATTTAAAACATTTACTACGTGGATTAATTAATACATCTACAGGTAATTACTTCATCTCAATACAACAAAAGTATCTGCTCATTCTACGCCGCGCCAGCCCCAGAATTTGCCTCACTCGTCATTGATGACGTCTTTTATCTCTTTTTTGAGGCGCACCGTTCCCCTGTATTCTCTGACGTCAGTAATATTGTCTAACATTCGGCAAACGTAGTAAATGATATCGTCACAGCTTTCCGCCATCTCCATCTCAGCCACACGAGACCCGCACGCGAACGGATCGTGTAACCACCGATCGCGGTTCAATTTTAGTTCGATTATTGTCATTTCCACAAACCAATCCGCACAAGCTTTGCGAGGGGGGCCACCTGGCTCGGAATGGTTCGTAATTGGGTTCCGGCCGTCGTCATATCTTGCTTTTCACAAACAACAGCAACAACAACAACATCAACAACAGCGACAACAACAACAACCGGAACGTGCTCTTCTCGTGGGTCTCGTGTGTTTCTCCACAAAAACAAATCGTCATCAAATTATCCCATTTTCCAATTCATCGGGGGTTGGGGTGGGGGGGGGGCGTTATGGGCGAAGAAAAGGTTTGTTGAGGATCAATGTGAGGGAATGAAGCTGCCCTAACCTCCGGGGGATGGGAATAATAATGTCATGCTCATGAAACACGTATTTAACAAGAAATAACAATTAGCGAACATGATATCGATAAATCGGTGACGTCGCGGATAGGCGTAGCGTAGGCGTGTATTTTTCGTTTCGGGGTTTCTTTGATGATTTTGGTGTATGTGTATGTCGTTGCTTCTCATGTCTCACAATCAATCCATTGACTAACAGCAGAAAAAACAGCTGTGCCGTCATCGGGAAGGGCGCTCGAACCTGCCACATCGATCACGTTGTTTTAGCGCTCGATCGAGGATGCCCCGACAGCGATGGGCGGGCAGATTCCTTGAATCGAAGCGCAATTAGCTAAAGGGCAAACTGATCGCGCACCTACTCTGTAGCATTCCAGACTGACATTTTCAAACGAACGTAACGCCCAATGCTAACTGTGTATGTGTGGATCAGCCGGGGTACATTTCTATTCCATTGAAACCGGGATGCGCATTATGATCTTTCCGATGCAAATGTCGTTTCCATTACTGATGCAGCAGCAGAGGCATTACTTCCAGTGCTGATTCGGCGGGTTCATTTTGTGGGTGTTTACAACGCACATTACATTACATCAACCATTGTATTTGTCACCACCTTCCACGACGCATTCCACTTTGCAACGGAGAATTAAAACTGCTGCGGCATCACATTCTCCTCATCAGTGTAATGGCAAGCCACCCGTGTTTCTATCTCACTGTGGTGTGCCGGCAGGGGCTTCAAGATAATGGGAGGAATTTTGTTCCTTCCTTCCTCGGGCCCAGATAACACACATACATCCAGTCGGTTTGCTGCTGGTTGGGTACCAATCCATGCATGGGCAAATTTGTCAACCCTTTTGTCAACCGAGCAAGAGCGACCAACCGACCAAAGATAGGCAGCGACGGGGTGAGACCCTTGTGTTTTGCTTCAACCTTCCCCGTTTCCCTTAACCTGCCATGATGGATGAGACCGGTGGAGAGACGGGAGCAAAAATAATGAGTGATAAGCGTCCAAATGTGCTGGCGCCATAATTGTCAACGTCAAGATTATGGGACACTCAGAGGCGGAGAAAAAATAAGGGGGAAGAATATAGATCGTACAAAGCCGCCACCACCATCACCAACACCTTCACCTTTCTTTACCCCGTGTTACTGGTTGGCTATCTTTTCGAGCAACAAACCGCACAGTCGATGGTTTCTACGTCACAGGGCAGTCATATGAATGAACATTATCTCACACGCACCCGACGTATGCCACCGCCGTCCAAACGTTAACCGTCATGGCGGCCCAAAGGCGGCCCCGGTTCGGTTGGTTGGTCGCAAAATAATTGATCAGGAGTCTCCAACAAGGGGTGTCCCTCGTAACGTGCCCCAATCCCAGTGGTTGTATACGCGGGATCATTGTGTGTGTATGGGAGGGGACCATAAACAAATAAATCAAACGGGTCTAACCAATCGATTGAGAAGTGTGTATTGGGGTAGCTTAAATACCGGACTATCTCCCCGGCAATGAGCCTGATGCTAGATGGGCTTAAATAGCGTCAGTAACGCAAGATCCAATTGATCAGTTTGATAAAGTTAATATAAGCCCTCTCATCATCATGCTTACCATCATCATTGTTGGCGTGTCTTGGGCGTTGCGTTATTGCCGATAGAGTGATCAGCAACTATGCTCGGCCTTCGTAGTGGAATTGGAGTGAGGCGCCGCTTCACATAAAAAAAGACTGCACCAAAAATTGCGGAACCTTGCGTCGTCGTCGAGAATTAGATTAGTCGTCTTAACAATGGCTTCATTTCGGTTGATCCTATATACTATCGCCATACTGCCTGGTTTGGCAATTGAAACGAACGCTTCTTGTTTACCTATCAGCAATGTGTCGGAGTCTGTCTCGACGACGATGGAGATGACAACGCACGACGAATACGAGGAACTGTGGAATTCGTTGTCCAACCAACATCACCGGAATCGTATCTCCGGAAGATGTTTTTTTTTCATCGCTTTCAATGCTCCAAGACATCACGACATCGCTTCAACACCCCAACCGCCCTATCATGGGTCGATCCTCTTTTCGATTGATTATTAGTGCGATGGTATACTGGTGCACAATGACAGTATAGTTTCCGCAGCAACTGAGCACAGTTAGTTTGAACAACGTAACAACTACAACGAGATGCCGTGGAATACAAAAAAATATTGCTACTATTCTAGTACCGCATGCCCGTGACCTAACCTCAAAACCGACAACAACTTCTACACATAAGCCTAGCGCGTTCTGCTTACAAACAAATCATCCCGATCTGTGTTTACCAACTGTAATCGGGACTGTCCCTAAAGTCTTCTAGAGCAAGCTGACTTAGATATGATTACATCCAGCAGGATAGAGCGGATGGCGCCGGACGACGAATAACGATCAGCTTGGGAAATTAAAAGCAACACTAAACTCGGAACCAAACACACACGCGCCGTGCCGATATACGGAACGATACACGATATATATGCGGGTTGGATTTCCTACCTACCCCTTCTCCTCCCAGCCATGGTTAGCCACTTAATCGCTACACCAATTTTCTGCGATAGAAATTTTCCACAGCCAACACTGTAGGGACCTGCCCTACGGCACAGTACCGTACTGCATCGCTTAACGTTTTATCAACCATTACTACCGTGTCACGCTTGATGACACTTAAAAATCAGTAATACGGGCTTCACACAAGGGCACGCACATAAACACACACAATCAAACAAGCTCAACCTCTAGCTTTACGCTGGTGTTCCTTCCTAATGCCATCCTCCAATGCCCGGATACGGACCGCAGCATGCAACGTAGGACTCACGCGCGGTTTAGTTACACAGTAATATTGTAACAAAACCATCGATCCCGCGTAATTATCGCTTTTAAGCGTCTAAATTCATTCATTCAACGATTTTGATTTATTTTGTGTGTATATGTGTGTGTATGTGTATGCATGTGAGTCTTGCTGTCTCCCTGACACGTTAAGAATACTTACAAGTTATTGATTTCGGTTCGCTTGATCTGGCTCATGCTTTTGATACGGGGTTTTCTCTCTCTCTCTCACACACTCTCACGCTCTCTCTCAATACGTTATAACCGACTGTTGCTGTGCGTTTTTCTGCTGGCTGCTTGAATGATGGTGGCACTGCTCCTGCTGTTGCTGCTGCTGATGATGATGATGATGATCGTGATGAGAATGATGAGGCTGATGTGGCAGAAGTTCCGCCTGCAGTTGTATCGGTTCGATCGACTCCTGCTGTTCCTGCTGCTGCTGCTGCTGCTTCTGCTGCCTAGTAGTAGTACACGGCACTAGTAGCTACGACTCGAGCTTGACGTTCGTTTCGAGCGCAAACTGTAGCTGCGTCTGGAGGCGCTTGTTTTCCGAAAGGAGCTGGTTGATGCTTTCCTTTAGCTGCAGATTTTCCAACAGTATCTGATCCTTCTCGGCAAGGCACTCGGTCAGCTTGTCGCTGGTGTCTTTCAACCGCGTGATGTACTCGCACGCTTTCGCCAGGATGCCGCCCTTCGAAAGGTTCTCGCCCTGGCCACCATTGTTCTGCTTGTTTTGTGTCTCGGAGGACGGGCTGTTCATGTGCTCGGCGGGGATGATTTTGTTCAGCTCGTGGATCCAGTTGTTAATTTTGTCCCTCCGCCGTCTCTCGATTTCGTTGTGATTTGCCCTTCGCCGATCATCACGCTGTTGCTAGAGAGTGTTGTGAAAGATTGGGGTAGAGAGCAGAACTCATCAGCAAACGGCATTTTGTAACATCATTCAGTTAAACAAAAACAAAAATCGAGTTCTTGATGAAATTTTACCATTATAAAACATAATCCAAAAACCACTAGTGTGCCATTCTGTCTTTTTGATAATTGACCCATGCTTGTGATGGTATCAGCAGTGCCACGACGTCGATCACGTTTTTCCAACAATCCTCCCTTTCTAATCGACTTTTGTCACCCAATGGGCCCGCACGTAAAGAACCTTCCCAACACACACAAACACACCACCACCCTGATAATGCTGATTGATGCTAACTGGGTGACTTTCCCGCGATCAATCGACAACCAGCGTGCGCATAATCTATCATCCATTTATTATTATCAGTCACCGTACACACAAGCGCCCAAACGCTGGCATAATCGACACACTGGTTGTGTGTCCTTTTTGTGTGCTGTACATTATTAAAAAAAAAACCCCCCGACCAGCATAGGCAGCACGAGAAGCCAGGCCAGGCTGTGGTGTGTTGGAAGAAACGAACGGAAACCACCAGCAAGCTTTCCCTCTCCTCGGGCCACTTTTGCCTAAGTGTCTACCCTCAGCAGGCCATAGTGTACTGTGACTGGTCATTTATCTCTCGCGGCTTGTGCGACATGCGCGCATTTTTTTTCCTCTCGCACTATTTCATTCACCTTGGCGCGACATCGATGCACACGCGGGCAGTGTTTTTTTGTTTTTGGTAGTGTGTAGAGCTGCGCGCACACCGCACAACGGATGCCGATGATCGGCAAGTTCAAATAACCAGTTTCGGTTACCGGAGGAGTCCTCGTCATTGTCACACCGTCACCATACCCCGGGGCGGCAAGGGCTAGAGTGGTGGGGTGTGGAAGTTGTCACAGCAGCTATAACACTGCTCCCTCCCTCGCCATAATCCCCAACTAACCAGTTGGCAAGCCTATCCGTCCCGTCACACCGAGGTGCCGATCTGAACCAAAACCTAGAGAGTGCTCGGTAACACAGCGTGCGTGTTCTTGACGAGATCGATCGATCTACTCCGCACTACTCCGACTACTAAGATGGTGGCGACTCGGTACCGACCTCTGCACGGATCCGTTATTGCAGTGTGCAAGCGTGCGTGTGTGTCCGTGCGCGAGTCATTTACACTCCCGGAGAGTGGAAGTAAATCGTTGATCGATCGGAAGCAACACTAACTGTGCGGGCCGCGCACCAGTAACATGCTGGTTAATTGCTAATTAATGCCCTCTGTCGCGCACCGTACAGCCTAATCGAAACATCAGAGGTTAAAAGGCCACCACCTCCAAGGAGTGTGGAAGGGTAGCAGGTGCGCCTGTGTGTGTGTGTGAAGCGAAGAAATATAGAACGAGGTAGCTTAGACACCGTGACACTTGCCAAACTGCTGGGGAATGGGCAGGGCGTGAGAATACACGACCCGTGCCAACCAAAATCGCTCCTTTACCGCGTGGTGCAGCAGCCCTATGTCCGAAACTTCTTACATCTTGAACGACCCCATTCGAGTGAACCATTCTTCCAGCAGCTCCGGCAAACCAAAGAGCGAGAAAGAGAGAGAGGGGTGCAGGCCACTCGATTAGTCGATAACCTTGAACTTTATCGATGCATGCTATCGGGGTGCGTGCGGGCGTGAATGCGTTCGTGCCCAGCCAGCTTGAATAGAAACCGAAACCGTAGCTAAACACTGGTGCAGGAGAATTCCCAGCGATTGATTGCGCTTCTGGTAAATCTAGGTCCCCTTCGACTGGAAGGGACGCCCGGCTAGCCGGTGGCCAGACGCTAGCAACGTTCTCTCAGCATGTGCCGCAAGCTAGACGCACCGCGTGTATTCTTTCGCTCCTTCTTCGCCAGGTCACCATCACCAGCAGCACCGCTGGGGGGTAGGTCACCCCCTCGCTGACTTTCGCTTCGGCCGTCGTCAGCTCGTTGATGTTTTAATTATTCATGTCAAGGTTCGGTACAGTGTGAGCGTTTGCCAGCAGTACCAGCTGGTGGGCATCGGAGTGAGGGAAACAAATCAAAACAGGTGAATGAGCAGTGAACGATCCGCCACGATATCGTGCCAGTTGCAGAAGAGTACACCGCAACATCACTGCAGACAAAGCGCAAAGTGGGTAAGGGTTGCCTGAACGTTCTTAACTCTAACACTTCGTGTCATTTCGAGAGAGCTTTAAGCTATCAGCTTGGTACCGGATCGGTATGATCAGTAAGCTAACGGCTTTAATGCTCCCAAAGAGAAAGGTTAGTGAAAGCAGAACATGAGGCAATTAGGTCAGTATTTCAATAGGTAATGCAATCTTAACCATCGTTTCGCAACTAAGTCATCCAATCACAAAAACCGGCATCAGCAGATGACTAGTTGTTTCCAATTGTTTGCATGACAAGCGATGCTGTGATAAGAGCTGAACTTATCAACTAGCCTTCAAGTGTATGTGACATGAGATTTTAGGATTATATCTTATAGAGTTAAATGTCGTTGGTCGCTACAGGAAACAAAAGATAAAGAACATTTCGAGTTTCAACAACACACACTCAAGAGAGTAGAGCAAACACTGAAGCGTTTTTCTCGTATAAGATATCGATTCAAATAATTTATCCAAAGGGTGGTAAAGTGAGGCTAATTTGCATCCTTGCGCATGTGCGCAATTTTAATCATTCTTGAAATCAACGGTCACCTCCCCCCCCCCCCTCCTGGCAAGGGTTCTCGGTTACACAGTATTGAAACTGCACCATCATCGCTAAATCGCTTCTCGATCGATCGCCGACCAAATTCAAAGAGAATCTTGATGCTTGTGTCCTAGAACCATCGAAAAATGGATACAATTACCAGAGCGCGAAACGTCACCCGCTAACACCAGAAAACCCTGACACTCGATTAGCAGCAGTCGCATGCTGTGTGCGTATGTCCGCGCGTGGCGTTGTAGATAAGTATGAAACATGGTGCGCAGAAAGGTTGCGTTGGCGAAGGGAACGAAGGGAACAACAAAACCAGATCGCGGAGCCCAAACAGTCCAAGGATAAATATTCCATCCTGAGGTTCTTCATTCCGCCGCCCAGTCCCGTGCGCCTTTATAGTGCAGCTCGTTAGGGCAGGTAGAGGTTAGTGCCTTACTGATCGCGTTGCCACGCCGGTATTGCGTTGGTGTGTGCGGTGGCACGTTGTTGCGTTATCGTCAGTGCTTTTTTGCATGTCTGATGTAATGCGACAATCATACGCCGTATCGTAGCGGGCGCCTACCGACCCTAACCCAATACCACAAACACCTCCCAGCACCACGGGCATCCAGAGAGTGTAAAGTGAAATCGTATTATGAAGTTCGATCAATCTCGCTGCTCCGTGGACACAAGCACGAATTTGTACAGCGAATTAGTACGGGTCCACTAAAAACGTTTTTATTTGCTCTAGATGTGTGTCCGTGGCGCGTTACCACAACTGGGGTGGGTTGTGCAGGTTAAAAGCATAACAGCGCAACATAACCTTCTGATGAAAAATGGTCATTCGGCTTGGATTTCGTTCCGGGCGGTTTATTAGTGCGCAGGGTTAGCAAAGGGATAGGGAGAGGGGAGGAGGGAGAGCGCTAACTGTCAGCAAAACGATTAGGAAAGATCAGTTGAAAACCGCTGGATAAGTGGGAAGGGAAGAAGG
Organism: Anopheles christyi; assembly: GCA_000349165.1. Classification (NCBI taxonomy): domain Eukaryota; kingdom Metazoa; phylum Arthropoda; class Insecta; order Diptera; family Culicidae; genus Anopheles; species Anopheles christyi. The sequence continues at coordinate 420 of KB696595.1, read as the reverse complement.
GAAAACAGAAGGCCGCTTTCCAGCTTTAATATGATCCCTTCCCGGACCTGCCCCTCCCTCCAACATCCGTCATCGCTGTCTGTTATCCCTTTTCCACAGAAATTACGATATTGTAGTGGCATCATCAGTGCCAGTGCCATTGGGCAACGATGACGGTGACGACGACCAGGCCACGATAATGATAATTTGAATATCAACAATACAATACCCCCTCACCACACTTCCCTTCACACTCTCTGGGCTACCCCTCGCACGCTCTTTCTTTCTCTCTCTCTCTCTCTCTCTCTCTCTCTCTCTCTCTCTCTCTCTCTCTCGCTTTCTCTCTCGCTCGGTCCGCCCTGGTTACAGTTTCCCTTCGGCTCAATCTTTCCCGGCAGTTTTCCCCCCATTCGGACGGGCCATCTGTTTACGATGGTGTTG
>KB696594.1:0-32846 GCA_000349165.1 Anopheles christyi | reverse complement strand
AAGTGTGGCTGTAGGAGTGTATGTATGTATGTGTGTGTGTTTGTGTGTGTGTGTGTATGTGTGTGTGTGTGTTTGTGTGTGTGTGTGTGTATGTGTGTGTGTGTGTTTGTGTGTGTGTGTGTGTATGTGTGTGTGTGTGTTTGTGTGTGTAAACTCTCTTTTAATTGAGCGTCTTTTCTAGTTGATAGAACGGTTAGTCGGACCGCTTCTATAAAGTCGTGGCAACAGATTTGCTTACAATTTGCGAACGGTAGACGTTACAGTTTATAACGTTGAAATCTCAAACAACTCTTGCAGTAAAATATTTTACGACAAAATACTAATTTCAGCATGGTGTTTTACTGTTAAAATGTTGTTATTGCTAACGCCTTATGCGACTGTCTGGACGCCAATGTTTTATTCTCGCGTTGGCCTGTAAATTGCATATGTGTTTTCAAATAACTAATAACACATACTATACGAGAGCATTTACTAAAGCTTTGTTTCTTTGTTTATTAAGTCTTGGTTTATGTTACATCTTGTAAATTAGTCCTTTCCGTATATGTTTTTGAATAATTATCAGCAGGATTATCAGTGTTCCTGCTAAGAACTTTTACATGAATTTTTCGACACTTCAAAGATATCTACTAACAAAACAAGAGGAAAATCGTTCAAACATATTCCTAGTTTTCAGCTATGGATTTTAAATTAAATTAAATATTTAATTATAATGTTCATAATGAATGCAATAATGAAAATTGTAAAAGGAATATACAACAGTGTTGTTGTATATGTTAAACGATAAAAAAACAACTAATCTATGGTAATTTAGTATTGTACCAACGTACCAGTTTTACTTCCACCAAAACAAAAAACCAGAAGATAAGAAAAGCAACAAATTTGATAATTTCATTACAATTTAGGCAAATGAACACAATGCTGTCCACCACTTCTCTGGGATCTTATACTAGCATAGAAAGATTGCATGAAAACAGCAAAAAAACCCTTTTTTGCGAAAAACTTTTCCCAAGCAACAACTTGTAAAGTTTTCGGTCGGTGGCGGAATGTTTGTGGTTTCTTTCTATTCGCACAATGTGAAGTGAAACTATTTGGCCAACGGGTGGAAGTAGTACCTAATCTTCTCGCTGCCTAACGAAATGGTTTGTTTTTATTCACCCGTTTTTGTGCGGTGTCATGTGCAACCTCACATGCTGCAAGACACTCTGGCATAGCAGTGTTTTATTCGGCAAAGAACTTTTTGGAATGTAAATGACGACGGTTTGATGGTGGTCCGCGCGTGTTCCCGTGGTTCGCTGAGCCGAATGATGTTCCGAACGGTGACCGCGCGTCGCAAAGCTTGGTAGAAGTAAATGAAAAATGAACACACGTAGGGCGGACGAGAACAAACAACCCAGGGTAGGCCGGAAGCGCTCTTCTACCAGGGTTCTGGTGAAGATAGAGAGCGCGCATGAGAATTTGTGGCTTGCGCCTAGGTTACTTCACCCTGTCTCGATTTTATAAGGAAAATGTTATGTTAATTATTTCTCACGAAGCTTTCTGGAGCTTCCATTATTGTTCCGCGGCGGTCCGAAGCCTTGCAGAGGTGACTGACTGGTTGACGAGCGGATCTAGGCACGATTTGTACACCTTTCCTTTATTTATTCTGTTCGTCTTCTTTTATATGTGTGGTTACTTTCGAGCAGAATCTCGATAGCTAATGGTCTAAGCCAGATGGAAGGAGGTTGTCAAAAGGCGGAGAGTGTAAGCAATTGCGACTTCATGGAAAGCCACAACCTCAGCATGCCGCTTCTCACCCTTTCAATAACCGCACATTTCTTCCGATTTCAATTCCGAAAGTTCAGTTCGTGAGCATCGGTTCAACTGCGAGTTTTGAACGTCGTTCACGGTTTATTAACCAGGGAATGGCGCACTCGCTGTTGTCCAATTGAGTCTGCTTCTCGTGTCTGTCCCGAAAGGCGCGAATGTAATTTCAACTGCTGCATTTTGAAAAGCAGGAAAGCATCCTTTTGAAAGGGGCAATGTCTGCGTTGAATGGGTTGGAATTGATAGTAAAGAAGAAAAGGCCCTAATTGACGCCTGAAGAAGTGATAAAATTGATCTTTCACAAATGTGGTATATAAATGAGGCGTTTTCAATCAATAGTTGTACTAGTTGGGAGATAAGAAATTAATTATGTAGACCTCATACGGATCGCTACCTTTGTTGGAAATAAATAAAAAAGTGATATGGAAACAATAGTTTCCAAATGTAACAGGAAAAAAAGCAACTCGAGTTTTGAAGAACAGTCAAATAAAGTTATCATAAACATTGAGCAATTTCGCATACTTACGTAGCAGGCGCGTCTATCCATTACAACTCAAACTGATGATTAAATCATGAAAATAGTCAGCAATAGTACACAATTCAGACACAACCCGGTAGTCTAATGAAGAAACGTGCCGGCTCCTGTAAAGAACGGACGAAGTTCAATCGTCATCCGGGCTGTCCCCCGCAGCATAGACTTGTAAGAATGATCAGGATGTAGCATCCATAGCTTTCACAATTATCTCATTCTTCACGCATCCGCATCGCATGTGCAGTGGCAGACAATATGTTCTCTTATGCGTACTTTCTCACCAAATGTAGAATACGTACACGTACTCTGTCGACCGCATTAGCGTTAGTCGAGCTGTACACGTTACCTGCCTTTCCTAAAACATGCAGTTCAAGCTTACTTTTCGTGCAGTTTTCGCATACATACTTTAACGTTAAATGCAAACTAACTTATGTTAGCCTGTGAAAGGTGAAGTACAAGACATTTTCCCACAAAGTCAAACTTTTTTCATCTTGAACGATGCTGGATCGTTGTATCAGGTTGTTTGCTATCGCCGAACATATCGGAGGGGAAAGCGGAAGGGAGTTATCGCCATGAATGTGAAACGTGACAAATTATGTATACTATCCAAGCGCTGTGAACCGCGCTGTACCGTGTAATGCAAAGCTTGGGGGACCGATTTTCCGAGGAAATGGAGGTAAATGTTTTACCGCAGAACTGCAATGGCAGCAGGTCGTCGATCGTGTCTGTCCGTCCATGGGCAAGGCCACAGAGTAGAACGCAAGTGAGCATCATCATTCCAGCGCTGGTAACAGCAGTAGCAGTAAAGCATACCCTGCTTCTCGCCACCCTATTTCCCTTCTCTCCATTCCTCCTGCACTCTCATTCGCAAACCTCTCCCGGTGGGTGGGAAGCCAATTGTTTCGCCTTTGTTACATTGAGTTTAGATTTTCGTTGCTATACATACTGCTCACTTGACTTCTTTGCAGCTGATGCCACAAGTTAGTGCCCTTGGTAGGACATTGACTTGTTTCTATAGTTCTTGTACACTGCTCTTGCTATACGTTTAAGATGGACTCGTTGCATAGTTGCATAGACTCGAATTGGGGCAGAGTGTATTTTTAATCGTAAATGAAAAAAGCAAGTGGTCAAATTATGTTTTAGTTCACAAACCCATTAAAAAACCTTTGATTGGTGTATGCTCTGCTAACACAAATATGAAGAAGATATAAAATCCAAAAAATCTTTGTGTAAAAAACACGCCACGCAACCCGTGCTAAAAGTATGAAGGAGTCTATATAAATAATTTAAAATAGAAACACATAAACATAAATTTTCACATCGCGCACGCCGATCGGCCCATGCGTTTGGCGCAAAATACGTGTACACGAGATCTGCCACCACGCGGCCATACATTCGAACTCCTCTTCCTTCTTTCCCATTCCAAGGGCGACCTCCAAGGTCGACCAGTCCGTTTGCGCGATTGGCCTTTGCAATGTTTCACTGCGCGACGTCCTATCTTTATCGTGTGATTCCGCAGAAAAAAAAAGTTCCTTGCTTCTCTTTCGCATGTTAACAGATTCTTAGATTCTGCATTATTCTAGCCCAATGTCCTCGGTACCCATGGTTCTCTTTCTTTTGCATCAAGCAACTCGTTTTTCCTCTGAGCATCATTATGCTTGATTCTTCCCAATATCTACCATGTTTTATGCTCCCTGGCAGAAGAGCGTGTGACGCTCGGCTAGCCGGGTAGTAGATTCGCGGCAGACAGCATATTGTGTCATATCTTTTAATCACGATCACGTACACATAACAACGACAAAGACAGCAATGACGACGATGATGATGACGATGATATAAATGGACAGCAGTGTCGAATGTTGCACACACCGTCCGTAATCTTACCGAATAAATCGAACGCATTTTGTCCACTTTATTTTCTTATGTTTGAATTTTTCCAACCATAAGCCGTGTTCCCAGAGAAGAGCGTGATATGTTCCCCGGCTAAAGATTTTACTTCATCTGTTTAAAGCGACACATCCTTTTGCAATGTTTCATTATGCTGAATGTGTCCTTGGGGTTTTGTAATGGCTCCTTTCTCCTTTCTACGATTTTGATGTTGCTCTTGCTCCGTTTTTAGATCCATATTTATTTTGTCATGATGCTCCCACTTCGGTTAGCTTCCACACGTCCGTGAATGTCTGTGTGGTTGTTCCCCATTTCTGTTTCGCAGCTTCTCACGTTTTTTTTTATCTGCTTCTTAGGTAGGTTACAAAACAGTGAAGAAAAGCATTGGAAGCATCCAACCGTTTGTACAAGCCACGCTTAAGCGTTATGAAATATTTTCAATTTGTCGAAAATTATGCTCCTCCGGGAATACGGTTGGGTTACACGCTCTTCTCGGTACCGTGTGATAAGCTAACCAGTATTATGACGATGGTAGTCGGTAAAAGATAGTGGATTTTAGTGTCCTTACCCACCGTGAAGTGGTTGAAAATAAAAACGGTCGTCTCTTTCCCTTTTGCCTCCCAAAATATGAAGCTGACGGGGTTTGTGGTTGGCGCAAACAGCATATCTTTTTCACCGTTTTTTTGCAGTCTAGTGGTTGACCTCCATACGACCGCCCGAACTATGTACTGTCATTTTTCAGCAGTCGCTGGCCAGCAGACGGGTATGTGTCTTATTAAGGTAAATGTAATACTTTACAGCTTATGTTTGACACTTTACAGCATTTTTTAAAGTTAAATTAAGTTGAACAAACTTGTTATGCAATTGTGAATGAAATGCAAATATTGATTATAATGAATGCACTACTATTTATTTTATATGTTAATTGTTTATATATTATAATATCCTGAAACATGATGTTTATATCAATATGTTCCTAAGTGGATGGAATATCTTTATCAAGCATTATAAGCACAACGCAATGTTTAACACATGGCTTTGCCCACAGACAGTGCTTTGATTAAAGCGAATTGCATAGGGGCCGAAGAACCAGCTTTGAAGTACCTCTCCCTTGTTGCCTTTCCCACCATCTACATCGTACTCGGCGCAAACCGGTTGAGTCAGCTTCTGAAAATGACTGCGGTTGCTTGGTCTTGCGACAGCTACTCTCTACTTTCTGCTTTTCTGCCTGGAAAGAAGGACAAAATTGGAATTGCTTGGTATGTAGCAGGAGTGCGTACATGGCGAGGCAATCCTTTTCACTTTTCGCGACAGGAGAATGTGCCGGGAAAATGTTGTTTTTTCTTCTCCAAAACGTAATCTCATCCTTCCCGACGTGTCTCTCACGCTAGTCTAGTTTTGAATGTGTGTTAGTGAGCATTCCTTTGGCAAAGCCTCCCATTGTATATGCATATGTGTTTGTATAATCGTTCGCAATATCTGCACTACATACGCTTCGCAGTGTATTTAAACTCAGCATGAAAAGGAGGAAAGAAGATCCAACCCATTTTCTGACTTCAGGGGACCATATTTTCATTGTATGTGTGCCACATGGACGTAGTGTATGTGACTGAGTCCTTATATAACCGGGCTTTTATGTGCAGTTATGGCGTTCCGAACCAATAAATGGTGTGTCCTTTTCGCCGTGTCTGACTATCCGCGCTCTGTTCTCGATGTCTGGAGTCTTCAAATGTCTTTTCCGATGGACCTACCTCAGCGTGCGCATATCTGTCTGCCTCCCCAACTCTTCGAACATAGTTAGCCCGATGTTTTTTTGTTGTATGAAATGGCTTATAAAGTTGGTACAAACTCCGATCCAAGGTAGCGACTGGTTCGGTTTTCTCTTTTACATCATCCAGGGAGGTTGATGGTCAACAGTTTTGTAACGTTTTTACTCGTCCAACGAAAGTCGCGAGACTACCCTAGGAGGTGTTTTTGGTATGTCTGTATTATTTGAGATGTATTTTGTGAACGCAAAAATGTAACATGATCAATAGCTGAAATAAAATACATTTTATGCCATAAGCATCATACGGGATGTAAATATAATGGGTTTTTTTTAATTATACTATCAAACATATTTTATCTAGTAAAGTATCTCTTATCGGCAGTACCAAAAAACAAAATCCTCTTTTTCGATTGTTATCACGTAGAAAAGTATAAATATTAATTAAAAAATACTGGAAACGAAAAACATAATCTGACGAAAATAGTATTTAAAACGCATGTTAGGGCAATATTGGTTCATGGTGCAACTAGTGGCAAATCATGCGGAGATCGGACTAGGTGGTCGCCAGGGCCTCCCGCTAGCTAGTTTCTAAGAAAGACTTGGACATCCATTAAACCACCCCCTTTCCCCGCCATTGTGATCAATTAAACTAGTAGGCATGAAACCCCCTGCCATACATTTTTTAACATCCTTCAGTCATTTAAGGAGGCTCCTAAGTTCATCCCGTTTTCATTATTGCTATCGCTTTACGAAAGTCTCTCTTCGCCGCTCAATACCCGAACACGACCTAAACTTCTGTTTCGCGGGGTGCAACCTGTCCACAAGTTGGAAAACACTGAAGTCCCATTTACTTTATCAATAAGCAGTATGGTGGAAGGTGATGGGGTCCACATGCTATATGTTTCTGACATGCGGAGAGGCTACAAAGCCGAATGGGTCATATCAAACCAGACCGATCTTCTGTCGTTGTATTGTATGTGGCTTCCTCCTATAATAATGATCCTGCCGGATCGTGCTGCATATCGATTCCTATCATTCATTCGTTCATGCGGTTTCCCCCTATTTATCACAGGCGTATACCGCTCAATTACCATCTGCCTGCTGTCCTGATGGTAGTGGTGGTGCCCCGAACATGCCACGGACTCATTCTTCGTGTCAGCTGGCATACGTTTATGTCTTGTGCTTCCGGTGCGGCTGGTTCTTAATGCCGTCAACATGATCGTTTCGATCACCATTGCTTATTAAAGCGATCTACGAAGCATACGTTTGCTTCACTTGACTTTCATTGAGGAATGAAGTGAGCGTCAGAAAAATGGTTTCAATTTTGTGGCTTTGTGGCTGTGACATAAGAAGGACGAGAAAATTGCATCACGTTTGATTGCATGGTGTGTAGAAGAAGTAATTTAATGACATGTTCTCTTAAACGTTAAATTCACAACTGTGCCTAATTTTACACGGTTAAAAGACCACATTTATTGTAATTCATCATTTATTCGCTTTATGAGTACAGTTTAATTTAAAAGGGATTCAAAATAAATTAAAAGATTGTACTTTATTGATTAAACTTTCATTGATGTAATTTAGAATTACCTACATAGTATTAAATCATGCATAAGGCTTGATATCAAGGCTTAATCTCTTATCTATGCACCGCATAATAAAGAAAGTCTGGAAGCAACCGTGGTAGCTATTATTAGCATAAATTTCATTTTCGCTCAATGTTACTTGCTTTGAAAACCACCGAAAATTATCAATGCTAGATTTTTTTGGCTTGTGTCGCCGCCGAAACCGTCGCCCTGTCAGAATTACTGTTGGTATTTTAAACTGAAACCGATAAGCACGATGCAAAGAGTTCACTTTTATTACATTGATAGTCGAACCCTTCAAAAGCCCCCTAGTCCATTAAAAAAAACGTTCGTGACCCTTCCGAACCCATTCGGACACTTTAGATAGCAGTGTGGTCAGTGGAACAAGAAAGAAGAGAAGCTGGTTGAAATTAAACCAAAAAAATCAACAAGCCTACCAAACGGCAAATGTGATTCACTCGCGCTTGTCCGACACATATGTGCTAAAATGCTGATAAGATAAGACGATTGTTTCGGGCTTCGGGATCTGTGCTTGTGGAGCGAGTGAGGGCTTTTTTTGTTTTTCTTTTAGAAATTCGCGGTTTGTTGATGTGACGTCCTCTTTTCTTTGTTGGTTTTGCACTTCTTTTTCGCTTTTGGCACTTAATTTTTGTTCCCTGATCTTATGATCTTAACAGATTCACTCTTGGGTCTTTCGCGATTTTGGTAGGACGAAGGACTTTGTTACAGAATGGTTGTATTGAGATTTTTGGCGTTTGCAAAGATGACTTTATTTACAAGGCTTAGAAGAAGAAAAAAGTGGCTGAATGTAACTATCTGTGTAAAAAATATCCGACTTCTAATAAACCGTGGAATTTTCTTAAATTGCATATAATTTTTGATGATTCAACGAAAGCCCTTAGATTTTTTCTAATTCGAATAATTTTTTTCTGTCTTCCAGTGCTATACTTTGTCCGTATTTAAAAAAAAAATGCATACAACTTGATAGATTTTGTGATGAATAATCGCATGTATGTTCACTCACGAATAATAAGATAAGATTACGAATGGCCTAGCTGTTCGTATTCAAGCCAAAATCAATTTGTTTATTTAGTGCCCCCTATTCCTGGTTACTCTCGCTTTCGGTTCGCCTGTCATTGATCGAAAATGATGTAGTGTTATTGATGTAATTGAAATGATGTAAATTATTTAAAATAATGTATGTTTCATCTTTATTTATTATTCCTTTATTTTAGGCATATTTCGTTATAAGCTTTTTCCATTGATAAATTTGCGTTAAAAATGATTCAGCAACATTTGGCGAGAAAATTTAGTATTTTAAGTGGTCTTTTGTTAACATTCTTCCATTTACGAACATAAAATCATGGGCTGTATTGGTGTTCTGTTTTTGGAGTTTAGGATTAGGAACAAATTTATGGGTTTATTTTAAAACAATCCAGTCTTCTTCCGGAAACGCAATGAAAGTCGAACTCAAATATTAAACCTTCGCTTGTGGATGGTATTCTATCGAAACTTTTGACAATGGTTGAAGGCTATCAGAGTTTGGATTGATTAAAAGCAGCAAATGATTAAATTTATTTTATTTCGGTCGAGCTAGAGGTTTAAAATATCGCGTTGTACAATGATTTTTATCGCATTTCTGCTTTTCTCTCAGTCTCTTTTATCCCTCTTCCTATATTTCTCCTTTTCTCTCCCTCTTTTGCTCTCTCTCTCTCTCCCTACCTCTCTCTCTCCCTACCTTTTTCTCTCCCTCCCTCCCTCTCTCTCTACCTCTATCTCTCTCCCTATCTCGAACTACACATTGATTAACAATGGATGATTGATCGGTACGACGAGAGGTTAAAAATATGTGCAACCTTGGTGCAAATAATATTTATTTCTTTACAACCAAGCTGCTTAACACTTAACATCGGTAAGGAAAGATTATAAAATGTCAATTCCTTTAATGTTCCCACCTCATCGCCGTGATTTTCGAATTTCGAAATGATTTACAATCATCTATACCGAGGGCGGGCGTTATGGTTGATAAAGCATGCCAACAACAAACATTGATTACGCACGAATCACGTATGGCGTTGAAAGCGGCGTGCTTAATAGCTTCTTGCAAGACACTGCCCTTCAATGCTCCGTTTGCCAATATGTTTCTTTACTAAACTCTTGTTATATTGGCCTTATCTGCCACTCACTTCTGCCCGATTATTCTCCAAGCAAATACCAACAATGAATTAGGTATCAACCCCAAAACTTCCGATAAGATTGGCTGAAGAAAACGAAAAAATTGTCACCATTTTGGATCAATTTTATGACATGTTTACTTAAAATGGCATTTAAACCTCTTATTTTTGTGCTTATTTTTATTGGCATGGCTGTTATAACGTGTCCGGGTCACTGTAGTAGAAGCACTAAGAAACTTTTTTTATATTCAGGTATGGATGAAATGGAAGGAGTTCTGATTGCATTTCAGGACGTGATAGCGTTGTAATTAACATAACAAAGATAACAACCGGTGAATAAAAAAATGTAATTGATGAATCCGAGCTTACGCAGCATTTTTGAATGAGCTGTCCATTAGTGGTTGGTTTCTTTTAAAATAATAGTCTCCCAGTGTACTCAATGCACTGTAAGAATTGATTTATCGTGCCTGCATTTTACTAGTTCCCTTACGATTCACTCTTATTTGCATATACGCCTATGCCATATGGAATTGAAAGATACAAAACATTATTTTTCATTCCCCCTCGCAATGCTTTTCTTTACTATAAATTATGAGTTAAAAAATGAGTTAATTTTTATTGTTTGCTTTGAAGAGTATGTAGAACAATAACTGTAATTTTCTTAAAGGTTATCAATTTTCAATAAAAGGACGAATAAGTGTCCAACTCAGCATCCTGTTTCGATTGCGTAAACTGCGGCTGGGATTGTGATTCAAAACGCCCATTAAACATTTATAACTCCATCGTAAAGCGTCGCTTGCTTACAACGAAGCGCACATTTCATGCTCTGCGGGAGTTTTTTGGAGGTCGAACGGACGAAGGATAAATGTGTTGTCTCTTTACTATCATCATAAGCACGGTATGAATTTAAATCATAACGCTTCACGGCTAATGGAGCGATATATGCTTTGCAATTTTTGTTGTAATAAAATGGTTTTGAAAAAAATCAGAGAATAAACTTGCGTTAGAATGTTGTGGAGTATTTTTGTTTACTATTTTGAACCTAAAACTTTTTCACTGTGACTTTGCCATTGTAGATGATTTTATCCTATATTTTGTATTTAAAAACGTTCCTACATTTATTGGCCTTGTTGATTTTATTTCTACTTGTTCTTTGTTTCTGGCTCGCAGAGAAGGTTTAAACATTCTAAACTGGTATTATGCAGCGATCGTCGGTACAATGCATTCCTATTTTGTACGAACACCAAGTCAACGCTATAAATCGACATCACTACCACTTTTGCATATGCAACGCAAATCACCCGCTTTACTACCGATGCTCAATCGCCGATCGTGTGTGCATTCCACCGCCTTACGAGTAACCTTCCCAGCGGCACCTCGACTACAATCCGGAAGATTGTTCGATCGCTAGCGCAAAAGCTGTCACGCAACGGCTCCCTTCCGAAGTGGAGGCAAAATAATAGATAATCTGGGTTGCTCGATGCCTGAAAGGGGCGCGAGTAGGAGAATAATCCTGGTAGCTACTACTATCCAGGCGTCTCTGCATATGAACATTACGTACGGTACAGTGCTCTTGACATAGCCTGACTACTTTTGTATCATACTGTGAAGATTGAAACTAGCCGAGATCGTAGCTCAAAGTGAACGAAATGGAAGTGGAAGACAAAACATTATTGAAACAGTCGAACACAGGAATACGAGGTGATACAAATCATTCAGTTACCTGTTAGTTAAAATTCAAGGATACAAGACTTGTAATAATGTATAAGAACTGGCTTTGCCACATTAATTGCCTCATGACAAACTAAAAATGTGCAAATGTCATCAAATCTACCTCAAAAGGATACATGAATCATTTTACCTCTCTCTTTAAACGTTTCTCTAACATTGAGCGGTTTCAATTTTTGAGGATTCGATATATTTGTAAATCATTTATGTGTCACAAAATTACTTATGAAGTAACATTTCCAATCGTCCAAGACACTCGATGCGCAATGCCCGTAAATCCTACGCCGCGCAATTTCCATGACGCGCAATAATTGCGCAATTACTATACATCGCCGCGACAATTTAGACGATCGGCGGGGAAGAGGTGGAACATTCTGGCAGCTGGCGCTTGTATATGGTCAGAAGGTCGATAGAAAGAGATAGTACCTACCTGCATAACGGTCTGTCCACGCAAAACACCGCGAATGAACGAACGATCCCGCTGGCGGCGGCTGGTCGTCGCGCATCGTTGGTCGGAACTAATTAAAATTAGATTTTCATCCCAGTTTTTCCTTTCCTTTTGCCGCCTTCGTTCTGGTTTTTTTTTATTCGCTGTCGTTGTTCTGGTTTCGTGAACGTGCCACGCGAGAGAGTTTTTTGGTTTTCAAAAGACTTTAATAGGTGCTTGACCATGACCATAGTGTTAGTTTGATACTTTTTTCATTGTTAAAGCACAAATTGCTTATAAGTTTCACTTGGTTTTCAACGCAATGGGTGACAAATTTTTCGAGCCGTAGAACAAAATCTAATATCGCACGCATATGCCGAATTAAAATTCATAAATTTTCACACTACATTCCATCGTTGTACATACATTAAATGGAGGTTAGTTTATGATTGTATTAGAAATTATTCCAATGGATATTTTACCCAAAAATTGACGGATTAATCTGTAGAACTATCGAAAGAGAAGCATTAACAACATAATCTCGTTCGACGATTCTCCTTGTTATTTTGCTTCCAAACGAAACATTCGAATAGCAAAGGGGAGCGTTTTCTTCTTTCCGTTGTAAAGTGCACGTTGGAATCAAGTGGTCAACGGCGCACACGAGCGCCGTCTAGCACCCTGTCGTACACGTGCGGTATTGCGATGTAGATGTAATTCGGTTTTGAACGGTGCACGAAACGGATCTCGGCCATCGGGGGAGGTGCTCACAAGTGGCAATTAATCACTCCATCCACAGTCGGCATCTGCTGCTGTTTAGCAGTTGTTGGTGGATGCGGATCAGTTACTTCGAACTGAATGCAGCAGGACAGTAGGTGGTTTGTTGTTTTGAATGGGCTGTTCGTTGCACACGTACGGCAGGAGATACAAGGGACGTTCGGACGGCGTGTGCAATACGAGCTTCTGACGGTGTTGGCCATTCCGGTTGAGTTCCTGTACTGCACCCTTGATATATGGCGATTAAGCATTAGAATACTCTGATCACAATTACATGCATGCTTTTTGTTATACTAAGTTTGAAGAATGGATAATATTGGTGTTCAAATATCTAAAAACTTTGATATTTTTTAAACTAAATCGTAGAAGATAGGATAGAGGATAAACATAAATGAATTATTGAATGAATTCTTACGCAACGTACAACTGTCTTTCAGATAATTTTATTATAAATTATGAGTAGACATCAGTGCTTAAAGTTCGCCGGCAACATATAATGCATTGTCGAATGCTACCGTAACTAGCGCAAAACATCAAGCGATACGATTGTGTGAACTTATCTCATGACACAATGTAAACAAAGTGTTGAAACCATCTCCCTCCGGACACGAGAATCACAGAACACTTGGCGCTTCAGAACGATGATTTATGAAGGTGATGCGCGATGATGGCAAGTTTTATGGATTCCAGTCGTAGGTTTATTTGCTTTGCTTGCTAGACTCAGCTGTAGTATTCGTCCCGTTCGTTCACAAACATGTTCCGATTCTTTGTTGTTCATTTCATTTCGGTGTTACGTATGCTCTTCCGGCTTGAGCACGTGGCAGTATTTATTGATCGATTTGTGGATAAAAAATATGCTCCACAAATCTAAAATCGATACAATTTGCTAGGCGCATCCCACCGCCCAACGTGAAACTGTGCCCATCGATGTTCGAAGAGTAAGCCAAAAGTAAAAAAAAAATCCGGCTAGCAGTAGCTTTGTGAGCGGAAGTTGCAGACATCCTCTCTCCACCTGTACCGACACCAAACTATTCGTTGTCTCCTCGGTCACATTCCCTAACGTGAGTGTTAGCTGAACTTGGCATACGATCAAATTTTATAAATAAAGCAGCGTGGCGATCGATTTTTGTGCTTGTTTAGAGTTTTTGCAACACTACTCCGTTTGACTGTACGGTAGTCGAAAACTATGCTGCAGTATTGAAATAAATTCTGTTGGTAAAAAAACATACAATGAACATTGATGATATGTGTGTGATATGTGTAGATTTATAAAACACACTGGCTATCTGCTATATGTTTTTTGAATTCGGATAAGCAGAAAAAATGAATTGAACAATTTGTACTCTGTACTTAACCTGTTAGCAAATAATCAAGATTCCAATGCGATCTTTCCTTATGTAAACTTAACACTGTTTAACCTTGCTGGTCAACTCGATAGACTTTTCACCTCCTATCCATTTGTGTGACAGTTTTCGCATCGGAGGAAGTGTGAGAAATAGCTGCTGGGGCAAACCAATCTGCGAAACCTACGGACAGAACATAGGAAGTCTAAAGGCGACGAACTGCATGCCGGTCACCTTAGCCAGAGGGGCCGTAAATAAGTATCTTAAACACTTTTGCTAATTGTCTACCATCAAATTAGCGAGTAAGCAGGCAAGCAATTGAGCGGCTGAACGAACGAACGTCGGTTAGAGTGGCATGCAACGGTGCAATTGAAACAGCGTGTACGCAGCCCCAACGGCAGTGCCAATAAATGCATGTCAACGGTACACGGCCATCAAACGGAAAGGAAACTTTTGGTGACGTCCAGCATAAGCCTTCCGTCTTGCTCCGACTGTGGTAAAATGTTTCAAGTGGATTTCGATGCTGTCCCGCTTTTCTACCGATGGTTGGTGAGAAAAGGAACCCGACACTCGTCGTCGGCATTTCTTTAGCTGCGGTGTTGTTTCACTTTGTTCTGCTTCTTCTCTTCCGTTCTGCTGACGTGTATTACTCGACTCGTATTGCACACCGCCAACTCATTTGCATATGTGAGAGAATGTAACAATTTGCAAACATAAATCCCTGTCCGGCATCTCTCCTTCACGATGATCGTATAGGTTCCCTTTTTTGACACACGTTCCGATGCAAAGTAACCAAACCCCTTCATTCTGTTCGCGAAGAAAGGTAAAGGCACAACCAAATGGGTGTCGTAGCTAAAGATCGGAATAAGGCGCCTTCATGGTGTCATTTGAACAACATTCAGGAACACCATGGAAAACGACACAAGGGGGCACGTGAGATCACGTGAAGACACGTAACCAGAACGATGCCCATAGGTTTTCTCTCCTCTAAAGTCACGACTTTTGCCGCTTGGAACAACAATAAAACTCTTCATCAGTGGTGGTGGTGGATCAGACCAGACGTGGAACGAAAGACACACAGGAAACGATACACTGTTGGGTACTTCTTTGTCGTTAAGCGGTAAAGTGTTTCGCCGGTGCTACTTTACTGCAATCATCTTGTGGTGCAGAATGACGCCGAACTGCTGACAAAATCACGATTTTCACGCATACGGTAAGACGCGTTTCGGGACCCCACCATAAAATTCGAGGAGGAGACTTATGAGTTCAGCTTGAAGGAATTGTAAAGTTCCTATAAGTTCCTGTAAGCAGTAACCAATGAAATGAAAGGCCACTTTTATTAACTAGTTTCCTGCGAGTTATATACTAACCAACAGCCTCTTTTTTTTGGGCCATAATCTAAATCCCTTTGCTGATGTTTCGAGGAGCAGTGCCAATTTTTGAAAAATTGGTCAGATTTATCATTAATTTTCTTACAAACATTTAGCGAATTGTTTTTCTATTCAAGTCGATCAATGACGATGATCACGATATCGCCAAAACTGGAAATACAATATATGATCGTTTTGATCGTATTTTTTAGCTTTTTAAACTGCATAATGCATCTCGACTGTTTGGCTGCCGTTATAAAGGAGTTCAATAGCATCAAGATATAGGCGCCATCAATGCTATGGTATACATTTATTTTCTTCCCTAGTGAAAGCGAGACCTGCATTATAGCGTGTTATTTGTTTTCATTATAAATAGTCCGGCAAATTTTGCACCGCCGACATCATGCCGTGGTGCTTGGAAAATCGTGAACATGACAAATTGAGTGGCGTGTATAAAGCGTGGTGGCGGGATCTTCGTAAGCGGTCGTGATCCGAATTCACGATCGATCTTCAGTTGTTTAAGCTATCGCAACTTAGACGCTACATCGATCGAGCGGAGGCTTGCCAGTCCAGCAGTGGAGAAGTTATTTATGTAAATGAAGGTGACGCGATGGTAAAAAGTAAATATTTATAAGATTAATTGTGTGCCTGTCTACTGGCTTGCCTGCGAGCCCGTTACTTTCCTCATTTTTGCGGAAGGTAAAGGTAGTACAGATCATCTGCGATCTCAATCGATATTCATGATGTTGGCGATGCGTGTGGTATTGGTAAACACAAAAAAAAGAAAACAGTTACCCGAACGTTTGAAGCAAGGGTAGCGCGTGGTACAGCAAGAGAGCGCTTCGATGCTGTTCCAAAGTGGGTACCGGTGATTTATCAGGCAAGTACCAGTCGATTGCCCTTGTGAGATTGTGCGATGGAATTTGATCTTTGATCCACAGTTTGTGCGCTTCGATCAACTTCCCTTCTTTTGCGGTTGAATCATGTTCACGCTGACGGTGCTTTTTTGTGTGTGCTTATGCTCGATCAAAAAAATGATAAAAGACTTTTGTTGGAAAGGGAATATTGGAATATTTTTCCTAGCAATTGAATTGTTAAGAAATGTATACGCTATCAAAATGCTGAATTTTATGTTGTTGGTTAAAATCCTCGGTGTAAATCGCTTTATTACTGAAAATTTAGAAAACTTCTGTTGTGATGATTGGTTGATGAAAACTCGTTCCATGAAGAAAAATTTGTGTGCTTGAACTTTAGACAAACAAAACACACATGTACCAGTCACATGGAAACATCGGTCTCCCAAAGACTGTTAAAGACAGCTGCAGAAAATATTGGAAACCCGGTGTCGGTTACGCTAGCTGTGCAGATGGAGATGGTTGAAATGAAAAAGGTACAATTCGGCCTGGCCGTGCTAATCTGATAACCTTTTTCAACCCCTCAAATCCACCGCTGAAACTCAGGATGCAACCTGCAAAGGTCTTTTCTCGCTTCACTTATTAGTACCGGCTGTGTGCGTGTGTTTGTTGTGATGTACGCATGGCAAAAGGTGCGGATATTTTCTAATTATCCTTTTTTCCAGCTCAGTTCATCTAAGTCATCGCTATCGTTTCGCTTGACTAGAGTCTCAAAAATAAAGGTGGTAGAAGGTTAAGAAATCGGTGAACGAGAGCCTGAAATTCGAATGGCAAAAAATAACAACACATAAAGACTCCACTCTAGAAACCACGTCTTATAGTATTTGAGATTATAATGAAACCTTCCACAAATACGAAGTAGCAGTCATCATACCAGTCAACGAGAATATATTGAATCAAAACACTATGGACATTATTTAACTTCAAACAATACCGATTTTTTTTGCCTGGTTTGTTTCAGTTCCAGTTAAGTAAATACTTAGAATATATGTGTTAAGGATGTCTCTGAAGCTAATTTATTCTTATGAGTTCAAAGATTCGATCATTTCCAAAAACGAGGAATAAAAAAGGCGTCAATTGTTACATTCAATAACCATAAAAAAAATATTTTTTTAGATTGTTGTCTTGGCATTCAAACGAAGAAGAAAAGGGCGTTGATGCCGTGTGAAGCAACTTGAAAGAAGAAACGATTAGAAAATACGACGAAAGCAACGATCCAATTCCAGGTGCTTCCAGGTGGTGTGTGCCATCGGAGGTCTCTCAATTAGATCGAGCAGCTGCTTCCTTTCCAAAAAGGTTCTCTCAAAGGATACGGCTGTGTGCCTGCTGTGCTTTTGTTTCTTCATGCCTTCCATTATATGTGCCCCGGTTACGGTACAAAATATGTGGCATGAAAAGAAGGTTTCCTTCTTAGGAGGCGCTTAACGTTCCCGATTGGAGTTAAGCGATGTGGATAAACTAATTGAATGAAATAATACCGTAAAATAATGAGTTGTAGCATACAATTTAGTGTGAATGTTTATTACAATACTATCTGATAGTTAGTCCTTCAATAATGTTTTTGTTCAATGTAAAATCTACTCTTATTTGGGATACTAAGTGACGTTTTTCAGCAGCGAATATTACGTAAGGCTATTATTGTATTATCCTGAATGCATTCATTTACGTTTGAGAAGCAATTGGTCAAGTTTGGCATATGATTATTAGCGTTTTTATGAGACAAGTCATTTGATCAATCTCTATTAGGGCACAATTTTATTCACCATTATAACAATTACGATGCATTACAAATATAACAGGAATGGAATGCTTACCGATTAATGAAAGTTCAAGTTATCGTCATTAAACTTAATCTAAATCATATAGGCAAACTGAGTTTACGATTTCGTGAAGAAAAAAAAAACTCTAACGTTTCGATCACTTACTTCACATCAGAAAAATGTCGCCTGCTAGCAAAGCATTATTCGAGTTACCTTGTACTCAGGCGCTATCTTCAATCACTTTGCATCGAGAAGCGAAGTGCAAAATTGCTGCTACAAATTGCCCGCTACCATGAAACGCGCTCGGATCGTGGACATAGCCCTCAAATCGTCTAATCAGACGCAGGCCGCATACTTTCCTTCATGCCCACTCCATCTCTCGGGAAGGAACCTAATCCTGGGAGCTACTTCCGAAACAAAATCAAAGGACAGGGGCGCTCGCTCATACACGCGATCAACATGACGCGGTCGTCGCACGCCTGCCCACCTCGTTCGCCGTAATTTGCGCCGTAAAAATGGTGGCCATCGTAATTGATCTGACTCGCGCGCGCGATTACCTCGCGGCTTCGCCAACCTAGCCAACCTAGTCGGATCGGCTTGACGTAGGAAGAAACATAAAGCTTGTGAATGATTAAAAAAATTATTACCTCTCGCACGTTTCTTCTCGCACTTGTGCACCACGTGCTAATCGGTATTTTCAACGCTCACTGAGCATATTTTGTTGGTGGTCTCAGGTGATGTGCAAAAATATGATTCAGCTTCTTCAGCGGCTGGTTGCCCTGGTCTATGTTTCGTTAGAAGCTGTCAGTTTGGAGGGGGAATGGCTTAATATATTCGCCTAGGGCTCAAGCAATGAAACTCAAGTTCATCGGGTCTGCGTCCGTTTCGGAGAAGGTGCGCACCTTGATGAAAGGTAATTTATTTAATGTAACGATTAGATTTATAGACACCGTGCCTATAGTTCTGTGCAAGGAACGACACGTCAACGTGAATACACTGACCTTTAAACAGACCCTAAGTAAGAAGCAAGAGCAGGGACGTTGAATGTAAATTTTGTGCTAAGTAGAGGGACCGGGACCGGGGCGATATTTACACGTTTGTTGGTAACGAAATTAATGTTATTGCGGGTTTCTAATGATCTTTGGAAGCGGAAAGGTCACGTTTCACGTTAGGCTTTGCCAGAACCGTTTGGCTTTCACTCTCAAATGGTACTAAGATCGTCTGATACCCAATGATATGTTGTTTGTTTCTTTTTATAATTTGATTTGATGATTGTACCTGTTTTATTTGATGTTGAAATATTAAAAAAACAGCTTAATTCTGAAATGTTCTTAAATCACAGATCAACTTCCTTTAAAACTAGCTTTAAGAAAAATGCCTTTTAGACCGAATTGCCAGGCAATTCTCTTGCACTTCGCTTTTCATGCAGCAATGCGCGAGAAAGTGCATACGTGTACCTTTCCTACCTTTTGTGGTTAACCAAACAACTTCTTCGTAAGTGTTCCTCATAAGAAGCGGAAAAGTTCCTTATCCACTGCAGAACGTATGTGCCTATTGAACTTGAACATGCATATTGTGCATCGTCGTTTTTATTCCACAGTGTGCACTGCTGCAAAGTCATAGGCACAGAACAGGGCAGGACATCCCATTAGCATTGGGGAAATTGAAGAATCACGAAAAACTGATGCTCGTATACTAGTTCTGTAGGAAAAAGCAATTGTTCGTTTAGTTTACTCGTACAACTTGCATACATTAATTGGATGTACTGGCTGCCGCTTTCTATTGTATAGCCCTACTAAAACGACTAGCACTGTAGCTGCCTTCCAGAAGGATGGAGAAAGTCTCCATAGATCGATCCGCTTCCATATTCCCCACCGTTATGTTTTTCCTATTGCAAACAACCATTTGTTCCCGTTTACACTGCACTCGAGACCTCGCAGCTGCATCTACCCACAAACACGAATGCTAAAAGCGCTCGACGTGAGCATAAAGTGTGTTGTTACGAGTTTCGCGGTGGTGATTGAATTTGAACATTTCTTGTTGGTTTATAGCTTTTCACGTTTCATTTTTGATATCAGAAGCAAAACTTGGTTCTTTAGAGAACGTTTTGATGCTTCTTATGGAAATAGAAAAAAAATCTATTTTGAAATATAATAGTAAATATTATTTTGCTTGAACCTGTGTCACTAGTTACAATCTACCTTTATCTTTATATTTGTGATTGAGATGACACTACAAAATAAATTTTTTTTCACTTTCACGCTTCAAAACAAAACTTAAACATATTTGTAGAGTAAAACAACCCCGATTGAAACAATATTCCACCATTAATAATCTGTAACTTCCGTCACAGACGGTATGAGAAAGTTCGCTTCGTATCGGTGCATATATGAAGCAGTAAACGAATGCACGTGCCCCTTGTGCGTGCCTGTTGACGATAGGAACCGTTTTTCAATTCAACCGATGTCAATTTTTCCTTCCCACTCTCTTGCTCGCCACTATCTCTCTTTCCGACGCTTTTATTAATGTAAGCCACCCTGAAACGGATGGAGCCGACGCCGTGTGCTTATGTGTGTATGTGTGAAAGGGGACTTCCGGTTTAAATAGAGAGCACCGTTGGGCAATGGAGACATACTGATGCACTTTACTGCACCGAATGAACGAACAAACGGACGGACGGTTCGAGAGATTTTATCGACTGTCGACGCCATTACGGTGGCCCATTTTCGAATGTCCTCCTTCCTCCCACACTTGCACGTTTCATTCTTTAACACCAACTTCATTCGGGCCCGTGTCTCATGAGCATTAAATAAGGGTTAGAGAAACGAAGTGATGCCTCGACCCGAAGAATTCTCTCCTCAGGCGGATGGGTGACAACGACGAGTGAAATGATTAACGTTTCTAAATTGCTGCATTCATCCGTGTCCGTGCGCTTTTCGAACTGCCCTGATGGTTGGTGAACAGCTGTAGCTCTTACGATTCCCTGTGTGCGCTGTGTTCGATAGTCCGGATACCTTTCTTTGGGTTTCTGACACGAATCGAGTTACCAGAAGGAGGTTATGGCAGAAGTCAACAAGGCGAAACAGTTGTCATAGAAAATTTGGATAAAATTAACTTTTATTAAGACGAAACAACAAACAATGTTAATTGAATTCTAAATTTGTTGGGAGTGTTTTTTTCCCAACAGTGGAAGTCAACAATCGCTAGTATTTTCTTTTAACACAAACATGATATCCACCATCTCTCGCCTAAAAGTTTGACTGCAAATATTAAACACATTACATCAAGTGCATTCACCTAAAGTGTGTAATCATGCTCGAAATAATTCTGGTTACCAAGTAGTTGCAACACTTCAGCACTAATGAGTTGCCGACCCGGTTTTTAAACCAAGCAGTTAACACTTTAATGTCTGAAAAGAAGGATGGTATCTTACGCCAGCCGCTTCAGTTGATGCTGTTGATAACTAAGACCCTGGTCCTAAGTGGGTTGTTGTTGGTGAATAGATTAGGTACCTTTTCTCGCGTAGAACGACCGTATGTAGTTATCATTCTTCAGCAATGTGACATAAACGCAGTACAAAAACATGAATTTAATAATATCATTTTCGAAATTTGATTTAAGAAATTATTGAAAAGTACGTTTCTGTTTTGAAAGGTGGCTGGCCTTGTGATTCGATGAATACATAATTCCTATGTGGACACTTCTTAACAATTACCTGATCTTTTGAGGCTCGATGTCCACCCAAATAAGTACATTTCTCTGTAAATCTTAGAAGATATGAAGACAATTCATATACCTTGTTTCTAAAGAAGACTATGGCTCATTGTCGTTGTATTTGATGGTAGGCTTGCATTAAGAACCTTCCGTTAATTTTAAACATTAACTTAACTTAAGCGATCTGTAAAACAAGACGTCTGAAGGATAGAAGCAACATAAGTTTACCCCTTCGGGTTAACTTGGCCTGATTTTTTAACCTTTCCATCGTACGTGTCTTATCGCCAACAGGCAGGTAGAGTGAAAGGAAATCATAATTAGTGATCTACGATCCTTGGTAGGAAGAGACGGGTAATTTTGGTGTAGTTAGTGAAGTACTTCCTTAATAACCTAGCTTCGCGACCCAGCTATCTATCTAGAGCATTCATCTGGGGTTGGAATAGTCTGGATTTCCCTTGCTTCAAAGAAACAGAAAGAAACAAGCAATTTAAATTGAGGATTTGAGAGAAAGGATTTCTTTTAGCTGGAAGAAATCAAGTCATTGGCTCGATGAACTGAAACGATAACTAAATTAGGTTTGTGCTTTCGATTCAGTCGAGTTTTTCTTGCTGTTTTATATCGTCCATCTTCACTTAATCTCACTGTTTCAAGTTTTGAAGGAAAGTCCTATTAACCGCTTGCTTTCTTAGATATTTTTAAAGAGGAACATCTGCTCCTTTATTTATTAATATTTTAATGAATATTTTAACTCCTTTATTTACCTTAGGTAATGTAGCATAGGTATATTTACGATTGTACAAAGTTATAAACGGACTGTTCCGATAATTTGCATCGACTCATCATGCTAAATAGTTTTATTGTAATTTGATTTTTTTTAACTACTTAGATTATGTTGCGTTGAAAAAGTTGACTTTTTAAAGGTAATTTAGAGGACAGGACTGTGGTAGATGTTTTCTTTCGCTCATAGTGTTTGGGAGGAGATCTAATCCATATAAAGGAAGAAATACGATATTTTTTTTGCATCACACGAAAAGACGGAAATCAATACGCACTATTCACGACATTCATGTGATATCGAGAAACGTCAAGCGTAACTTTAAAACTTCTTTCAACCTTTGAACATATCTCATTGACCCAAACGCGCTGTCCATCATCGTCGATAAGCAGTAAGATAAAGTTTAAAACACAAAAACTTTTCTCACCGTCTGTGCGATGCCTTACACCGGAAAATATTATCTATCGTGTTAGACTAGATGAAACACCAGGACATAGTATCCACAACCCGGGCACGTTTTCTGAAAGATGCCTTAAGATGATTTTTCAAAGTTTGAGTTGACGGCGGCAGCATAGCTGTAGAAACTTCATAAATGATGAAAAGAATCTAGACACCATGATTGTTAGCTTGCTTGGTGTGGAACGCAGGTTAAGACTTATAAAAAGCACTCAAAATATTTTATTGGCAAAGTTTGCTGGCCAATAATCTTTCGCGCGATGGTCTTCGAAGCATATCTGTGAAGAGCTTTTCCTGACGTCAATTGTTTCCTCGTCTTTGCAAGAGGTCAAGCAAGCAAACAAGCAGGTATGATAAAAAAACTGGCTCGTGAAAAATACAAGCGGAGAAGAAAACCAACAAACTTTAGGAACAAGATTGCGTTTTCATAAGATTAATCTACACAATGTTGATTACCCGTTGCCATGAGGGCGTTAGAAATAACATTACCTAAATGAAAATTACATCCCAGGGATTCAGCCATTCACTTTTGCGTCTACAAGTACGGAAAGGAAGTGTATAGTTCTATGTATAGTACATTATTAGTAAATGTTTAGGTAATTAGCAGTGCATTGGTTTTTATAGAATAAACTTTACTACGTAATGTAATCGTGCTAGATGCATAGAATTGTTAAACATTGTTGTACCATTCAATCGATAGGACTGCCCTGTAACAAAATCAGTTAAATCAATTCCCTCTTTATTGATATTTCCCCAAGGTACATCACCCGACCAAGATTATCTTGGTTCATCCTACCAGAGTCGCTGTACATTATCATCACTTTCACTCGTTCCGGATAGATGTACATTCCTTTGAAATCCAGAGTCGAAAGGCAAGCTTCACATCATTTTTTTTTATGTCTAGCATTTGAGGCTAAAGATTGTAAGCCGAACTGCTAAGACAGCTCGTGCTTTCACACCCCCGTATCGATTTCCGGGAGGTTCGTAAAGCAAACAAGAAAATAACGTCCATTTGTGTTCGCTGTGTCAGGGCTCTACTTACGATCTCTCACGTTTTCCTCCTTCCCGCATCGCAGCCGCAGAAAAAAAAGCTCGATCATTATCCGCGTCGATGGCTAATTTGATATCCAAACAACGATCCAGCTTCGGTTTCTTTCTGGAACGAACGCACAAACGAGTGCCCTGAACTACAAATATATCTTCTTCACTTCTTTTCCAAGCAGACCATTCACGGGATACCCTTTTCTGCACGTCTTTTGAGGTGCGTGGTGTTATGCGAGGTGGCAAAATCTTGTCCTGGCCATTTTGAGAGGACAGCTTCTAGCCACACGTACACCCCGAGGGAACGAGGCTACCTCTCGATGCTGATTTGGGGTTCCGATTTCGACACCATTCCTGAAAGACGCAGTCCTACATCTTTTCCATGTTTTGGTGTGCAGTCTTTTGGTTGCTGTTTTGTGTGGAGAGCAAGATAACCTCGACACGCTTCAGTGAGCGCGTGCGTGTTTCGTGAATTAATCATATTATCGAATCTTGGGCTGCTGTTCCTGCTGCTGCCGTGATGCAGTATTTTTTCTTGATTCTCGTTTCACGTGCACTTGATGTTATGTTCTGGAAACATCAAGATTCATTTCATACTTATCACCAAAAAAAAAACTTTTGTGCGATTCCGTTAACTTTTCGCTTAAAGATGCCACTCAGGTCAGGTACCGGTGGGTTTCTTCGCATCAGCAATCAAGAACAATCTGAAGAATGGTATCCAAAAAAGGTTCCAGAGTACAGAGCCGAACGATGCGACTCAACCTCGCTTTGTAACATTGCGTGGGTTTGCGGAACCGTACGCCAAGTGAACAGTCACATTTGAAAATAAGAACGTCTCGGAAACATGTTTTATTGGATTTACTTAAGCAAAGGAAAGATTCAAATTTCGCACCTTCATGTTCCGCTAAATTGAGTTCATTTTTCATCGATAAATGGATGTTTTTGCTTGGATCGCAGTTCTATTGTGCTTGTGAAGTTTCCCGTGTTTATTGATTATGTTTGTTGTATCCATGTATTACAATCCATGAAAAAATCAACTATGATAAATAGTAGAAATATTAATAAATAAATTTTCCGTGTCTTTGTTTATTTAATTTTCCGTTGTTTTACTTGTCTACCGTATCTGCTGGGCAAAATGTGTAAATCTTTTGTATAAATTCTAGATGAAAATGAAAGATGAATTAGATGAATCTTCCTTAAAAGTAAAATAAACAGCAAAAATGGGTTTTTACTAAAGTGGCTGATTCTGGTTGAATATAAGACTGTCCAACAACATCGTCAACGTTTGCCACAGGGCGAAAAGTTGTTACCAACATATCACACGTACAAACGCAGTCATACACCGGTTTTCCCCGTCATGTATGAAAAAATCTTTTAAAACGGAGACTTAGCAAAAGCAAAATACTTTCTGCCTCAGCCCCAGTTGTGTCCGGTTCATTTTCGTGGATAATTTTTCATTCCATGTTCCGTATCGCTGGTTTTGAATTTCATCTGCTGCCTTCCACCACTGCGTTTTCCCTTTTTTTGTTCCTGCAATGACGAAAATCTCGAATCCGAGCGTGAAAGAAAGATGAGACAATCCGAAGTCCCCAAGATGGGAACCTGCGTTGGTGAAATGAGTGGGCATTTCTTTTTGCTTTGGTTTTTTTTCTTTGCTTAACATTTCTCGACAAGGCGAACTCACGCAAGAAGCAGCTATGCTCGTGCGGCATGTCGCGTATGCTGCTTATGCTGAACTCCAAGTTCCACGACTACGAAAAACACGACGATGCATACGACTGGTTGTCGGCCGGTTACTGCCATCGGATGGGCGAATGATTTATTTGCCTGCGTTGCCGTTAGTCGCGCTGGTAAGATGGCTTATTAAATTATTGCCTCATGCTTGAAATAATTGATGAGACGTTACGAGAGGTCTTATCGGAGTGTTAGATAAGCGAAACATTGCACAAGCGTCTTCACCTAAAAATATACATATTTTTTTGCTGTTTTCAATACTACGCCACTTCCAATATGCACAAAAAGCATTACACAGCTTTGAGAGCCTTTCAAAATCAGTATTCATCGTTTTATCAGTGAACAAAGTTGCATGGATTGCAATTTTTCAAGAATAAAAACCCTTTGTGAATGAATTATATTCCTACTAGCAAAACACTTATGCATGAGAGTATCCCATCGTAAAATGTTTCGATAGGAAAATTATTGAAGCTTTCCTTCTAGAAAGAGTGGTAAGTTGCCATAATTAGCTTGCCTGTACACTGACGTGTGATGCGCGCGTTCTACAAATGAATTGTGTGTCAGATAAAATCGTGACAATTAAAATAGGCCCACTAGCGGAAAACAAGTAGCAAAAAAAAAACACATTCTAAACCAGCCGGCTAGTCATCAACCAACATCCATAAAAAAACCTTGACATCTCATCAACATTCGTCTACATGTTCTGGACTTCGTGTCGCATACCAACGCGGGTTTGGGACGGGAAGGTGCTTTTCCATCACAGTTGCTTCAAGAATAAGACTCAAAGAAGTCAAAAACAAATTGCTTCTCCGTTCGCTGAACCATGCACATCAGGCAGACACTACGTTTGTGTAGGCTTCGCCACGTAAGTTCTCTGCCCGGAAAACAGTCTACCACGGGTTTGGCTTTCCACTGTTTGGGAGCATGGCTATAGCATAGCATGGTGCCTATCTTTTTTTAATGCAATTTTCTTCTGCTGTCGCGAAGCGTCTAAAAGGTCGTAAGGGTGGAAGGTCTCTTTCTACCTTTTTTTAGGTAGACAGCTTTCTAAAGTTAGTCTCCTTCTGCACTAAACTCCTTTAGATTCTCTCCGTTTTCAAAAAATAAATAAAAAAGAAATTAGAAAATCAAAGTGACGCGACATCGGAAGCAACGGCGTTTTCAAGCGTTGTTTTATAATTCCCCCCCACAAAACCTCTACTAACCACTAAAAACTCTTGAAGCAGAAAGCCGTGGAAAAGTTTTTGGGAAAAATCGATTTGGTTATGCTGGCAGTTTTGGGCCCTTGCACCGTGGGTGGGGGGCATGGTGTGAGAACATTGTCGGCTTTTGGAGAGTATTTTCTTCTTGTCAGCTCCGCAGTATGGCGTGTGGTTGTGGCCTACTCGTCGGCACTTCCGCTTAAGAGAAGTTTTTTTCACTTGGAGACGTGAGTGGCTTCGTGCGTTCGGAAAAGCCTCCGAATATCTCCGAACCTTTAATGTGATTTCCGAAGATGTTTCGGCCCCCCGATGGAAAACCCGTCAACTGGAACCCCACGGATGTTCGGGCTGAGCTCGACAGATTGTTCGTTTTCGGGTTTTGGAAAATTCTGGAATTTGTTAACAGGAAGCAGTCAATTCAGATGGCATTTTGCTGTCTCCGTTTTTTTTGTTCTCTCTCTCTCTCTCAATTGAGCCTCAATGTTCTGTATTGGATTCGTAGTTTAGAGCTCTATTTGTTCACCACAGAATCACTTTCCAAATAATTGTTTCTGAAAATATGTCGATGTTTCAAGGGGGAGCATTACGCACTTGCCTTGGAATAATATGAAATTTCTAAAATCGAAACATTCCTGACGACCTTTTCAGACTGGAGGGTAAAAGCAGCACATTCCAACAAATGCTCTTTCGTCGGCGGTCATTCTTAAATATCTAATTCAATTTCGAAGGCCCTCGCTGCAAGCAGCTTGTACGGCGAGTCTCAAAGCAGGTGCTGTTCCTGCAAATGCCTGTCGCGTGTGAATGTGGGGCTTCTAAGTCGGCAGCAGCAACTGTTCCGAAAGCAAACCAAGCTTACAAGCTTGACAAAAAGGTGGCACTTAAATGCGTGTCACCTCATAATCACAATGTTAAGCTGTGAACACCCTTGTCACAATCGATTCGGGTAATTTGACACGCTTCAGGAAACAGAAGTGAATCACTAGCGTAGTGTGGGGGTGGCCTGGAGGATAATTTTGTTTACCCTGCCTCTGCCATCATGTACGTAAAGTTTTGATCCTTTTGTCAGGGGTTGGTCAAACGGCTGTTTGAACTGCCTGCCATTGTATCAAATATAAAACTCGAGATAGTAAACTGAAATGGGATGAAAACAGATTGCATAGTTTTTCCTTTTACTTCTAGATAATTTTTTACGATATTCTAGCTTGTGAATCTGAGTGACTTAATTATTGTGACACTGAAAGTAAAACAAACTCTTTCTTCTCACAGTCAAATCATGATACGAAGCACAAACTACAACCAAATGATTTTGTTTTATTCCGCCTGTGAGGTGACTGTGAAAAGATCCATTGCTTTACACTGAGACGCACCTCTATTTTTGTCCAACGAACTCCTCATACCAACAGAGAGTAATCTGATCGGTGAGTCAAACAAACGTTCCAAAGACAGAAATCTACAATCCTGAGTAGGCGAGAAGTTAACAATAATGTGGCTACAAGGTACATAAATCAATTACCAATTCCAGCGTCGCGAACGCTGGTGGGCCGTGGAAGGAATGACGGTGCCATTCGCGACGTTTTGCGACAATTAAGACTGATTTAATGTGATAAATTAATCCTGATTTGGCGGAGAGGTCTTGTCGCTTACCACTCTAGTCTTTTTCTTTCGCTCCATACGGGGCGATATCCGGCAATGAATCTTTGTAGGAAACCTGTTGAAAACGGACAATAAGTGTATCGGTAATTAAAGGCCTGAGAATGTCCATTACGCTACCAAGGCTTTTAGTAGACTGTTAAAATCGCCCAACTAAGAACAAGTCGAACTTTAACCAATAAGTTAAAACAATACTGTTGGAATCGAAGGTTAGAATAAAGGGTTTTGTATCAATATCTCTTTATACGGTCGCTGAAATAGTAACAAAATGGCAACACAGAGAACATCGATAAAGCTCTAGCTGTTGAAAGTTTGTCCGACACCTGCAGCGAACCCTACACGAGTGCGTAGCCATTGGGCAATTATGAAAGCAGATTAAGTCTTCAAAGCCCGTTCAAAGCCTGAGTAGATGCAGTCATGATATGTGATATAAAGGTGACTTAATGACGTATCAGTGTTTTGAACATAACAGCCAATACTGTCTATTCGATCCTACTGTTCGAGATTTCCTTGAACTCGGTGGTGGTGATGATGGTAAAATAATTATTAGCAGATCAAATAGAACTAATGCCGGTAGGAACTCCTCGGATCGGGCTAGTCAGATCTTGTTGCCGCTTTCAAATCGGTTCCACGCTTCCCTTCTGTGTCGACGATTACCTACCTTTTTCACATCGGTCGATGTGTTGATGATTGAAATCAACAGCACAAGCACACAGGGTATGGTGAAAACATAAAATCGGTGATGAGTAAAACGGAAAGCAATACACAAACTTCCCCGTCCACTGCTGATGATGAGTTTGGTCCGTTGATGGATGGCCGAATGCGGACCTGGGAGACCAAGGCTCACGACTCGTAACCACTTAAGCTCTCGTCGAACTTGTCGGTTCGGCTCGTCGGTAAAGAGCAGAAGCTGGATAGGAGCGGCGTTCAACGCTATATGAAGATTGCGTGCGTTCAAGTTAATTAAGGCCTTAAGTGGAAGTAGCAGTGGTGGGTTTGGAAATTCAATCAGAACCAATTTCAACCTGGCACACACAGGCGACGCGACGCAGTCAGATCCCTTCCCGCCTTCTGATCCATCATCCGCCATAAGTTTTGACGCCTTCCTATTTAACCTCACCGAAGCGCGAATTCACTCCGTCTTGCTTTTCCGATTCCCGCCGTGATCGTTACTGACGTTGATGAGGTCTAGGGTCTTACACGAGCCCACCCGAGCACGTATGTTGGGTTATTGGTGGGAAGGTGTTTTTTTGTTCTTGTCTGTTTGTAAGGAGGAAGAAGGTGTAGTGGATTCTTCAACGTTACTCAACACGTTTTCCACGGTATGTTCCGATAGACAGGGGAAGCTCTTTTTTTAATGCCTGATACCTGGAGCATCGCACCATTCCCCGTTGTACCATTTGTTTCTGCTCTCTCATCACCATCATCAGCTTGATGCGATTTTCTTGGTTTGTCTAGCTTTGCAAATCGTTGAACTGAAATAAAAGAAACCAAAAAGAACCAAGGTTGTCATTTTGCGCTACAAAAACGTCCATCATTCGTCGGATGTCGGTTGAACGAACTACCTTTTTCGATTTCGGAGGGAGGCTTTTCATCGGCGTTAACACTGCCAAGCACACCAAGGTCAACAGATTGGTCGTTGGTAGTAGCTTTGCGATTTGGCACGAGAAAGAGAACTAGTCATGCGTTTTATGCTACGTACCGCTGCTACGAATGAAAGAAATCTAATCGTTTCAATTACGCCATCCGTGGACAGTTTGGTGACGTTGTGTAAGCTAAGCTGCAATAAACAGCCGTAGAACTACATGTAAATTCGTGCTTGTTGCGACGTGGTTTTTGACATTTGAAAGCTTCAATTCGCTAAATCCACTAGGACACCGTTGTCGACATCCCTTGGTGAAAGAGGAGCAAAAAGCTCGAGGACTTTTTATTCCCTTAACTTGGTTGGTTTCAAGTGAACCAAACGTTCAACTGTAGCTCGAAATGGTACCACATCCTATTGGAATATTGTCTGCTTGTCTATCGTTGTATTTGTGGATCATCATCCATCATCCAGTTTGATGGTAGTTTAAACCTGTACTTCTGTCAGTCGTACCGAAAGAAGCAAACGTATTTTTCTTTGTACAGCTCCGATGTTGTCCAAAAAAGGCCGTTCCGTTTTTAAGGATAACCTCCAAAAAGTTAGTACTGATCCTGTGGTACTTTCTTTGTACAGTTTGTTGTCTAAAATATGGACGTACGTGTTTGAAACGAATGTTTTCCATCAATTTTTGTGCAGATTTGTTGTTGAATGTAATTGTTTGCACAGATGGGTGGTAAAAAGTGTGTCTATTTTCTTTCGTTTGTATTAAATTTGTTTGTTAAGTGTGCCTTCATACGGAGTTTCAGTTGCGGCACTCTATGG
This sequence comes from Anopheles christyi, assembly GCA_000349165.1. NCBI lineage: Eukaryota > Metazoa > Arthropoda > Insecta > Diptera > Culicidae > Anopheles > Anopheles christyi. The sequence continues at coordinate 1,804 of KB696594.1, read as the reverse complement.
CGCCAAATGTATTCAGCTATTGAAATGAAATGCAATGGGTTGTACAATTTGTAACGAATTATTTTTGTGTAATTTGTTACAATATCATATCTTATGGTTTAATCATGTCTCATGCAAAAATTAAACTGGTATGATCTTTGTATTCGCTCATTCATACTAGTCGTTCAAAATTTGCAAACATTTTTCCATGCTACAGGATCTGAATTTTAACTTCTAGGAAGAGTAGAGCACCCAATCTGAAGGTCATCCAGAACTCGAACGTATACGGGTAACGTTACGGCCGCAACATACGTTTCTATATGGAAACGGATTAGAATTTAAAATTTAATGCCCACTCTCAAGCGTACGTGCGCCTGGGTTGAACAACGTTTCAGCGAAACGAAAAAACGTGAAACAAAATTACCCTCAAACGAGATCGATATGCTTCCCACCTTGCCCGAAGAACCGGTAGAGAATGAAAAAAAAATTACAAATAGATTTTGTGTAGACTGCCGATGATGCCGGTGCCCAAAATAGCGAATCGTGATTTAACAATAAAAAATGACCGTGAATTGGCCGACCACTGGTAGGTCGTAAAATTTGATCGGCGTTCGACTGTTTCCCGCCTTCGGACACACGCAAAATAGACAAAGGTGATAGAGCGAATTGAAAATTGGAAAAGGAAAAAGAAACGTTGACGAACTTGAATACATAGTTCATAAAGGATTGCAACAACAAATAGATAGCTTAGCCACATTTGATCCGATTAATGCGTTCGGATTAGAGTCCGTGGTCAACGCCCCGACTGTTTCCGATAGGATTTAGTTTTACTCTTCAATATTATTTAAATGAGGTGTGACCTAAACATTTACTCTGTCAGGTTTGCTAATAGGTCAATTTGTTTCACAAGAATCTTTTTTTTACGAGCAAAACAGAAGTTCAATCGGGCGAATAGGTCAGGATGAAAACCAAGGTCTAATATTTTTGAGGATCTTTAGATGTGCGTAAACTAAGCATAATGAATTTTAACGAGAAAGAAAGGATGACCTGCAATGAACCTTGCCAATGAATATATCATACTTGTTATCGCAGCATCGTCCGTTTCATATTCAGGTATTTTGTTATTCATCGTATTAAATTAACGATACTTCCTAGCGCGTATAATGTGCAAGGGAATGCATGATACATTGTCGGGAAGGGTGTTATAATTACCACACATCTGCCGATGATGGAGAGCACACCATAAAGAGCTTATAAGCGTATAAGCGCTCTTACACTCCGATGATAATAAATTCAGCCACCGAAAAGTAAAACAAGCCCCATAACAAGTATAAATGGATGCTTTCGAAAGCGATGGAAAACAATAATAAAAATAGCCACCATAATGTGATGCTCACTCACGGTTCATATACGTGCGTCGATTGTTTGGTGTTTTATTATCTTTTCAACAGTACCATGAACAATAAAAAGACGAACTGCAGGTCGCTGTTCTTCAATTCAGGCGTTACTTGCGTAACACTAAATTGAAAGATTTTATGTAATTTTCTAGATGGTGGTATTTTTTAAAGAATCATTTTATTTTTTAGTTTTGCTAACGGTACTGTTGACGCATTGTCCTTGTATGAGTTCATTTTTCGTGTATGGTTCAGATAGGGGTATACCAAAACTAGCCCCTCGTTTCTTGAGATTTCTTGAATTCTCAAATATTATAAAAAAACAATAAGTGGAGTAGAGTTTGGAAAAATGAACGAGAACTGTTCAGTTCGTTCAGTTCTATGAGGTGAACGAACGAACTGCGTTCGCCAAATTGTGTAAGGACAGTTCG
>KB696593.1:0-11538 GCA_000349165.1 Anopheles christyi | reverse complement strand
TTAATTCATCATTCGAATGCAAAGTTTGTATCGCTTTTTTTTGCAATCGAACACTTCTGGTTTTATCGCTCAACTTATCAAACTACAATCTTCTGTTAATAGTTTACTTCGGTGAAAATTTGCTCTTTTTAATGAAATCCGGATGCACTCCTTAACCTGTTCCCCGTGTTGCCCTTGGAGATTAATAAACTATTTACTAGCTGATAAGCGGACACGCAAACCGACCCGTTCCTCAACAAGAAGAGTGGAAAAGCTAATGATGCTAAAAAGTAAACTTCCGCTTGAAATTTATTCCCGTTCATTAGGGATCCTTTCGAAGGCCAAAAGAACTCAGTGAACGTGTGTGTGGCAGCATAAGCACGGCAGCACGCGAACATGTTCGCCTTTGAAGACAAGTGGCTTCTTCCTTTTCTCTGTATCACAATTTATCCTTATTCCCAAGCGTCCCCAGTGGAAAACACAGTAAAGCAAACCACCCATCACCACGTGGTACTGCTGTCTGGGTGTGGGCCAGAATGGGCAATAACCCCGTGGGTGAAAAATATAGTAACAAGCTTCAACGCAAGACACTCTGCTCATTCACAAACGGACAAAACGGTTCATGAATTTTAAATTCATCCAATTGACCACTGCTCGTCAGCACAAAAACGTGCACTTCCAAAAAAACGAGTCAGGCGATGGTTCAGAGCGGACAGCATGCATTTGGTAATTTGTATCAATTTTTAAACCCGCTTGCGATACTGCCCACTGCACGTTAATTCAATCAGAGACTTTAGAGAGACCATTGCTACCTTTGCTCCTTATTTACAGCTTTACACTTTTCGCTTTTTGCTTCGCGTCTGGATTAGCTCCACTCCGAGCCTTAAATCAACCCGGATGTATGCACTTTTATCGCTATCGGCCACGTGGTGAAGCAGTTAAACGCACACCATAAATCCAACCGCCTTACCTGATCCGTTGATACATGATACGATGCGGTTTGAAAATTGATACTCGAACACAGCAAACGCAGCAAGCGCTGCATGCAAACACACACACACACAAACACAACTACACAAACACATACACTCGTACAATACGCCCTGCAGAAGCACGTCCTGCACGAACCACTGTGCACCCAGCACGGGGCTGCACTAGTTGCAACACTGCATTACAAAGTAGAACTGACTGGCAATGCGCTTACTGCACATCGTTTATATATGTATGTACAGCTTTTGCCGATGCCATGTTTCAGCTTTTACTCCCCAACAATGTACCCTTCGCTCCACCACCTCTGGCCACCACATCATTCAATCCGGTGGAGTCATGAGGAAAAGAAGCATCCAGGCAGGCGATGATGGTACAACACCGCCAAACGGGATGCGCAAACGAAAAGGACGAACCATCCCGGCGCTGCACGTGGAAATTGCGGAGCGGGTTTCGGTTGGGCACGAAACAACAAAACCCGACCGGACCGGTGTGCACTTGCGGGGAGAAGGTTTGTGTAAATGGAAATAGTGACCAGCTCATCGAAGCGAACGGTATCCTTCCAACATCTATTCCTGCCGGCGAAGGGGCTGATGCGCGTGAGCAGGATAGAAAATGCCAGTTGCACACACAGTTGCATGCTGCACTCAGTGTAAGTGTGCGTGTGCGAAAGGAGATTACCTTCTCAGCCATGGGGAATGTGGCAAGGGTATGGTTGGTTGTTTTCGTAAACGCCATGTAAAATGTTCGCTCCGACCCGAAAGGAAAAGCTCCAGCTAAAGAAAGCTTTCTCGACTGGCACACGAAGTGGTTGGAAAGTGTTAAACACACACACACATCCAGCTGTATGTTGTGCAGACGTACGAAAGCTTTTAACGATCCATTTATTTAAAAAAATTGTGTCGCTATTGTATCGAAAAATAATACCAACTCATTAATACGATTTGAGTCTTGATGATTAAACGTTGAAAAAAGGCCTTTTATGTTCAGAATAATGGAAGGACGAATGGGTTGAAAAGGGTATAGTTAAACACAACAAAACAAGTTTCTCTAAATATTGTTTAACGTAATATAAAGTATTGACTGACTATCTTGCTATGGTTAAACTAATAAGTCACAGATAGCCAAGCCGGTTAGTGGCTTTGACAAGCCGTGACCGATTACGGTTGTCGAGCCAAAGAAGAAGAAGAATATAAAATGTTTTAAATGTTGCATTTTTTATCAACTCGTGCTAACTTCAAGAATTAAAATTATGGTCCGAATTATATGAGTTGTAAATGCAAAATTAATTCGTTAATCTTACTAAGAAACAGGCGATTTGAATGATAGAAGATACTTTTAGATCACATTCAGTGACAGTTGATAGTTCAAACTTTTCTTATCCGAAAAGGTTATTATTGTAATAATTATAATGGCTTTCGCTTTCTTTGGAATTAAATAACTGGCAATAACAAGAAACTTAATATGACTTAACGTTAGAAGAAAACATCATAATTAAGCGCATTTACACATTTACTGTGTGCAAAAAGGGGCGCCCAAAATGATGTCGGATTTTTATATACGTTTCAAGCTTATGTTTTGGATTATAATTTTACATTGACTAATATGCCAAATACCAAATTTCAAAATTATACTTAATTCATTGTTATTTATTTTACTGCAACTTTTCGATACAAATCTGAAATTAAGATGTCAAACAGCATGAACATGAATTTTCCCTTCCTAACATCAAATGTAAACAATAACAATCACTCAGTACAGGAAAACAGTCGGAGTCATAATTTGTATTTGTGTGTGATAGCAGTTCTCCACTGTTTTGCTGTTTCCAAATCATCCCAAAACTACCACATCAATTCAACTGCTCGCTAAACCATGGATGAAGATTACGGTGTTACCGATTCCCCTCGGAAGGGTCCCACACTGTCCACGTCAACTTCTAGCTTCGAACCGTTTGACGCCCACGATCCGAACCTTTCACGATTGGCAACAAAAATGTTTCAGAAAACGGGCGACTACATTACGCACGAGCTGGCCTCGACCGTGGACGATTACAAGCTGATCGAAAACATGAACCGTGCTATGATGGGGAAGGTGGCGGACATGCGACAAATGTCTCAATCGATTGCAGTGAAAAACGCCGAACTGAACAAAAAATATGAGGATTTGGTAAGGATGTTTGCTACTGTATACATCTTCCTCCAGCACCGGAGCAGTTAGTATTACGATATTGTTTCTTTCTTTATTGTCGATGATTGCGTAGAAACCCTTGCTGCAAAGGGTTGACGACATTGAGTCAACGGTGGACAAGCTGGAGGCGGCCGCATATCAGCTCGATTCGTACTCGATCCGATTAGAGAACAAGTTTAAGTCACTAAAAACCAAACAGTAGGGTTGATGGTTACACATTAGTTGATATATTTATTCATTCAGCAATACGCAGCAGGACGAACGGTGCGCTAGGCCCGTCAACCAAGAAGTAATTTAAACATTATCGCTACTATGTTAAAGAATATTAATGGAACTGTAAATAAACGCAAACAAGAACGTTAGCCCATGCAGATGCATTTTACCTTCATTTCTGCAGAAGCTTAGAACTATACTTACTTTTGGCCACGGTCCGTATGGACCGAACGAGCAGCAGTATCTGTGCTTTCGTAGAGGCAGGTTCTCCAAATCCTTGCACCTGCGCTGACATACCCCAACCATCTGTGGGGAAAGGAAATTAAAATTTAACACAAATACATTTAATCTATGCACCGCCGGATGCAACTTTACTCGTACTTAACTTACATTTGGAAAGAAAACGCTCCTCACTTAGGACACACACTGCGTTCAGAAATAGCAACGTCGCTTCCACTAAAGACCACAAAGTGAACATGGTTTTTCCTGTGTTTTATGACTACAATTGAACCCGTTACGATGGAAATAAATGCAAAATCTTGCTAATTTTCCGCTGATGGTGTTTGGCAAAGTTTGTTTTGGATCGGCGGTGACAATTTGCGTAAACGTCATCGTGAAAGTCGTGCAGTCGAACGTCCAGCATCGAATCCAGTATTATAAACGAGTCCGAATATTTGCAAACGGTGTTATTCCGAATTGAACGAAGATACAGAACGATTGATAAGTGGATCTTCATTACACTATAATTTATCAAATAACACACGAACCAGTGTTTATGAGCAATAATTTGTTTTATTATAAATGTTGTTGTACGTATCGTATAAACGTATTGTTACCCATCCCATTACCTTCGTGTTCCCTTTTGGCGGAACCACCTTGTTGATTACTAATCTCCAACCATTTTCTACCCATGCATGGAGATATTCTAGTTCCATTTCATTGTTGATTGCAATGTTTTTTTTTTATGTTTTCAATATTTGAACATATGCATGTTTTGCATGCTACATTTTGGCCATTCATAGAGCACTAGTGATAATAACCTATCGAATATGCGAATACCCGCAAATATTAGTAGCCGCAGAACTTTAACAAATCAATGAGAATGCACAGCTGAAAAAGCATTATCAGTGTTTTTGTTACGAATTGACCAAATATAAATTGATTGATATAACGCACACATATATCAGTAGAATCTGATTTAACAAACATCACAAAAAGTGAGAAATAGATTATATTAACAGTAAAGTGTGCACAATTGACAAAGAAACACAAAACCCAAACATGGATTAAAACAACAAAACGAAATATTCCAATTAGGATATTGCCATTAATCGTAAATAGTAAATAACCACATTGCATACGGCATTGAACAGTAAAGTCAAATAGAATAATGCAACTAGGCAAAGTTGCTGGCTTGTAGTATTGTGTACATCCACTAACGTATAAAAAAGCTTGGTGTGTGTACATGACCATTTTTCGATCGATTATTACAAACTAACTTTCTTGTAAATCGGTAGCTGGTTTGGCCCAAATCAAACACAAAATACGTACGTATATAGTCTGTCCCTTCTCCCGCAGTTGGCACAAAATTGACATTCTTTTCATCGTGAGACAAACATTACACGACAATACTCTCATACGATTGAAATTGTTGTGTTTGCTGGTGCTAATTAGTATGATTGGCCCAAAAAAAGTGATTAATTCTAGTTAACCGTAGCTAAAGCAGTCTTTTGCCATTCGGTGTACACCCGTCGTTCCATAGTATGCCTTTGTATAGGTGTAAAGGTTGTGTGTTAACGTGTGTGGATATTTTTGAAATTGTTCGACTTTCCCAAATTTTTGCATCGAACGTGATTTATCCGCAAGCCCAGGCACAAGACAGGACTCGTCCATGTACCGAGGCTGTAGTAACTGTTATGAATGCACTTGTTTGTCGGCGTAGTGTCTCAACAAACGATGATGATGTGTACCGCGCGCGCTGTAGTTTTTGTGTCGGGTATAACTGATCACCTTTTTAAATGTGACATATAAAGTATACCTTCCAGGGAATTTCCAAATATCATTTCTCTGTTTCTTTTTGTTTCCTGCAATCGATAGAAATGAAAAAAGAAAGAAAAAGATTATTGGTTTGTATGGTGCAAGCTATTGTAACAGACATTAAAAACACATGATCTAACGAACGAAACATCTAGAATGAGGTACATGCAAATAATTACGTTCCTGTTCTGTGCATGTATCTTTGCTCGAGTGAGAGTTTTTGCAATCAACGCGCCAAACAATGTCCTTAAACAAGCACATTACACCATAACCGTGATCTTTGTTGTGACTATATCTGCTACTACACTAATTAAACTTCTAGTGCTTCTATCCAAACTAGCGTATTTAAATGCGACAACAAAACGACTAGGGCAAAATTATATGCTGTCATCCGGTGATCACGTCAATGTAAATAGGAATCATATTTCTACAAAACATTTCTACTACACGCCTACCGGAACTGTTTTTCTTGTCTAAACAATGGATTCACTGGGAAATTGCGGAACATAACGAGAAAAAAGTATGTTTAGTGCAAACAGCTACAGTATTCTACACCGCTGCAAAGGAAAGCCCGCTTAGTGTGTGATTGTAGTTTGATCGATTTCTTGTTTTGCGTTGAAAAGGTCTTTGCACTACTATTTCATGGGGTTAGCTGCTTGGTTTCATTTGGAAGGGCTACGTACTTTTCTGTGATATTTTGTATGTGCTAATAAAATCGTTTTTACGTTTGAAATTATCATCGAAATTGCTCAACATTCCTCTCGAATTAGTTGCCAATCAAAGATATTGCTTGTGGTGCATTGTATTGTATAAGTTATTTTTTTCTTCTGATTATGTGTTGTTGTTGTGGGTGTGTCAGCTTGCATTGTAAAACGTATCACCACTCACCATAGCAGTTCTTACGGCGGTTGAACTTGAAAATGTTGTTTGGAAAAATAGCAAAAGCTGTCTTCTCATCGTCCATCATTCATTAACGGTGCAGCCAGTGAGCCAGCCAGCCAACGGTACTGCTAGATTTTACTATCTGCTCAGCGAAGCTTCGATGCATTTTAAACTCACATTTATAAAGCAGAATGCGTATGGACCACATGGGGGGAAAAGCGCAGCCAACAAATGCTCTCTGTCATGCGTCACAATTGTTGCTCAAAATAGGACCAAAGTAGAAAAGAAAAGGAACAAAGCACACACACACACACACCTATAGGAAACATTGGTTCATTTTTGTTTCGCAAGTTTCGTTATTTCGAGCGTTGGCATTCTAAAACGAAAAAGAAGAAACATAAAACATGAATAAAGGCGTTTCGCAGCTAAAGCCTTAGTTGAGAGTGGTGGGTGATTTCTTACATTTTTGGTTTTGTGAGGATGTCTCCCTAAGCTTTTCATACTATTCGATTATCCAATGCATAGTGAAACGTTCTTGAAACGGAACATTGTATCTCCTTTACTGGTGATGCTGATCGCACAAATTGCCACTTTCTTTCTCCCAACGCAAACTAAACAACAACTCCGCAACCATTACACCATATATGTTTTTTTTTATACAATTTTTCTTCTAGGGTAAACAAAAATAATAGACACGTATCTACTGTATACTGCCTAGTATATGTTTTTGACCTCTGTCTCACTTTCTCACTGTCATTCGCTAATCCTTTCCTTTCTCATAACATTCCGTCATTCACTTCCAATTTCCTGTGGATCGCCGCGTCGTTTATGCTTCGTTTTGTTCTCTACTCTAAAAATGTTTCATGCATGATCCTCATCCTTCGTATGTTTGCCTGTTTTTTTTTTCTCATACACGTGGTGTTTATGTGTGGCTTGTTTTATAAAACATTTCTACAATTTTCATCCGCTACTAATAAAATACAAGGATTGTTAGAAAAATAAAAAAGGAATACAAAATAATCTATTTAATATATGTAAAAAACATGGACAACAAACATATTTATATATATATATATATATATATATATATATATATACATATATATGTTATCATGTATATGTATACTCGAATCGCCGTACCCTAGTGATCTATCCTCAGGAAATCTTCCACAAATGCCGAGCCACGCACTTTACTGTACGTTGCGCAAGGTTTCTTTTCACATCGCATATCCGCCAGAACAATTATTATTTCAGTGTAGGGTTAAAACAACGCAAGTACACGTGCTTTGTGCTTTGATCCAACACATATGTAACTATGATTTCTGTTAAACCATTCGGTATTGTAGAATAAAGTTAATTGCAAACGTTGCACGAACCGAATTTATTTGGTGTTTCTAGTTCTGGTTTCTCATTTATTATTTTCTAGCCAAACGTGAAGTAAAGTTTTGCACCAATACACGCGAATTTCCACCCTTTTGCATTACGACAGCAAGATTGCAAGTCAATTTGCTCACAGTACTTTTATAATAATGTTCATCTATTGCAAAACTATAAACTGCGCTATGCATGCAAAAACTCTACCTATAACACACGCAACTGATAGGACACGAAAGTTGAACTCACTTTCCAACACTGTCCTAAACATGATGGTATAAACATAATGTCTACAACCCCTAGTCTCACTAACGTCACATTCTCTCAACTTCCTTTTGGCCACCAACACTGCACAGGGCGGCTTAAAGGGCGGGTGGTATTTATATTATCGTGTGGAAATCATGTACAATGAAATGATAGCCAGTACGAATGCGTGCACATTTTCAACGCATACAACGCTTTGCTAATTATAAATTCGTCTCATTCCATCTACTTGCTTCTTTTCTTGTTCAGTGCACCGGGTTTAGCGCCTATTTGCATGAAAGGCTGATTGAACTGTCTCCTACTGAACCACTTGTGAACCAATAATCTAGTGAATGAAAAGTGAATCGATACAATAGTAAGGTAGGAAATGATAAAACACACCCACAGGAGCATGTGAGTACAATGCAAATTTAACTAGTAAAAGGATAGGAAAATAACATACTAAATTACTAAACCTTAACACATATGTACCATTTACAAATGAATAGATTTTTTCATCCAGCACACTACTGGCACGGTATGTTTTGTGTTAGGAGTCACAGATTGTACACTCCTTATTCCATTAATAAATACCATTTCTCTTGCCACACACGTCTTGACACCTCACCATGACGGCGATGCATTTTTCAAGTAGAGATTCGTGCCTCACGTGCCGGCGACGCTGTTAAAACTGCGATCTCAACGATGCGAAAGATTCAATATGTTAAACAAACATCCTATTGCTTCATGTTTCCTCATCACGTGACTCGTTATTAGCATTAGAACAAACGTACACAAACAGTTCACTGTAGGGACCGCCAAACTGTAATAGATTTTAGCAAACGTTTCATTGTTCAAGTAAGGCGTTTTCTTTTTTCCTGTCATTGGTGACATTATAAGTTTTCGATATTTCGTGAAAAAAAAAAACATTTCCAAATCCTGTGCAGAGAAGAAAAGTCAAATAGAACAAACAGTAACGTTTCAGAGCCGTCACAAAAAAAGAGTCCGTTATCTGCAATGCAAATATGGCGCAACATACTTTCTTCGCATGTTCGGTATACACACCAAATGAACGGCAGAAAGAACCACTTTAAATTGTTTTCCCAACCAACAAAGCGTTGTGAACTGGGCAGTGAAATACGTGTATAGGATATAGGATCAAGCCACCCTTATCCTATCAACACCAATGCCTGGGCTAAACGGAATTGGGTGTTTTGCTTCGTAACACATTTTGATTACATCTGCCTCTACATGTAGGAATGATTTTTCCTTGATGCAAATGCGTATCGTCTGTCGATTTTAGCGTTTCTGCATCCTTCTTCTTGAATTGTCCCTTTACCTTCTTTGCGATGTTGTGCCTATATATCTGCTTCGCTTGCACAAAATCACTTCACACGCATTGTTTTGCATCGACTCGACCACCAAGCCAAGACAAACACACGCATTACATTTGCTTGGTGTAAAGATATACGCACAGAACGCTGAAACAAACACCTGCTGCAATGGAAAACAGTAATAACCTGCGCTTTTTCGGTGATCCTTTGCTTTCCACCTCTTTCCGCTTGCGCTTGATCTCGCGTATTTTCTCCTCCATTGCTGACTGGCGCTCGATGCGCTTGCGGCGTCTCAGTTCGGCGTTCGGTGACCTTAAGAAAGATGAGAGAAAGGAGAATAAAATCATCGGATTTCGGGCCCCGTGAAAGACAAACGCAAAAGTAGGCAATAGCAATTAACCAAAATAGGAATTATATAATCGAATCATATAACTTTTTTTTTTTTTGATGTGCTAAAGCAAAGCATTTCACAGTTTTTCAATAAAAAAAAAACAATAAAATCTTAATTTTAGTTTTATTCTACTTACAATTCACGCTCCGGACTGGAGACCGCATCTTCACCATCATCCAGTGCACCATTCGGCAGCGGTGGAAGGCTCGAGTTAGCGTTGAACGCTTCATCGCCCGATTTCGAGTCGCCGCCCCGTTTCGACTCCAGCGTCGAGTTGTTCGATCCGATCGCACTAGCCGTGGTTGACGAGGAGGTGGACACCGACGTCGAGGTGGATATGCCCGTCGACGTTCCACTGCCGGCGGTGGAGCTGCTGGCCGTCGTCGTCGTCGTCGTAGCCGTTGTGGTGCTGCTGCTTTCATCCAGCAAGGAGCTTTTAATATTATCACTGTTATCGGACGGAACGTCTCGGCCAAAGGTGCCGCGGTTCTTCTCCTCCAGCTCTGCCTCGTCGTCGTCTTCCTCACCGATGTCACTATCATTCTCTTCGATCAGCTCGTCCTCACTGCTCATCGCATTGGAATCACTGCCGTCGCTGCCACTAGTGCCCACGCCACCACCGCCATCGCTATCCATTTCGTTCACCTTGTACAGCGAACTGTCCCGCACGATCGGCGGCAACGGCCGATTGCTGTACGGATGGTGATGATGGTTGTTGTGGTTGTTGCTGCTATCATTGCGCTTATGATGATGATTGTTGTGATGATGGTGGTGATGGTTTTCGTCATTCATCTCAAATTGCTTGCTCTTTTCCAGATTTACGAGGTTGTTCACCTTGTCGCGATCACCACCATTACTGCTACCGAGAAGGAAGTCCTCGTGAACGCTCTCGCTTGTCGGAATCACCGGCAGCGGTTTGGACGTGAGCGAGTGAGTGCGAGGTGGCGGTAGCGGCGGTGGTGTATCCTCGTTATCTTCCTGATCGCTGTTTTGCTGACTGGACGACGCCACAATGGACAGCTCCTCAAACTCCTCGAACGACTGGTAGGAGGGGAAAGTAGAATTGCATTTTTTCCACTGATTTTTTTTATATTTCCGGTACTTACGGAGTTATTCATGCGCTTCATTCCCTCGATGATGGCCTGGTACGAAAAGTACAGTTGATCTGGAGTTTGAATCAGCCCCATACGATACTGTCGCAACTCAAGCAGTACATCTTGAACGGACACTCGATCCTCACCTTCCTTGTCGACCTGCAATTGACGAGGGAAGAATATGCGTGAGCCATACAATGCTAAATTGATGGGAAAACATTGTCATCTTACCAGCACGAGACAGCAGTCCACCAAACAGAACGTTCCGGAACGCCCGATGCCGGCACTGCAGTGAATAATCGGTGGGCCAACGTCCCGGTCAAGCGTTCCGGAGTCGCGCACTTCCTTCAAAAACTGCAGAAATGCTACCGGCGAGCTTGGGATGCCGAAATCCGGCCAAGTCGTGTAGTGAAACTGTATCACTTCGCGACTTTTGCCCGATTCCATGTCGGTCAGTCTGTGGGTTAAAGGACGATTTTTTCTTCCATTAGTAAAACTATACAACTTATCATGCGCTTGTCTGCTGCACACTACCTAAACGTTCGTTTGCAAAAGTTTTTGTACTCCACACACTTCAGGTGGACCACTGACAGCTGAACGCCTGTTAACTCGAGCCGATGCTTCTCGCCGATCTTGGTCGGCCAGTACTGGTGACATTTGACGGTCGTTTGTTCGATCAGCTTGTTCAACATCAGGATGGCGCGCGAATCATGCTCCCACACCATCAGCCAAAAGTGTCCCACCGTATGGGGGAGCGGCCCTTGACACAGAATATACTTCCGCCCAGCACGTTCCATCTGAAATATGATTTAAAAAA
>KB696592.1:0-11539 GCA_000349165.1 Anopheles christyi | reverse complement strand
TAGTCCTTATTGCTTGCCTTCCCCTGCTGCTAGTGTTTTGTTGGACACTCTACTGTGCAAGGAGTAGGGATACTACTACCCGCCTATGATAACCAATTTCCAAGCGAAACAGTAGACTGTTAAACTAAGTCAAACGCGTTGCCCAACACATCGATGAATGGCTGCATGGCTGGGATGCGGGACAGGACATAGTCAGACACTCTCCTTTGCTCCCTCGAGGTGTTCCCAAAGTGAGCATGATTGATAAACAGGAAACTTTCAATGTGCTCAAATCGATTCCAGAAAGGTTCGTTCGATGGGGTTTTTTCCGCAAGTGATAAAATCCTGTCCCTAAACTCTGATGTCTCGGCCCACCGGAGCCGGAAGACCTGCTTTCAGAAGTGTAACTAAATTTTGCTGCAAAATAAATGCCACACCATCGTACGAAAAGGATCCAATAGCTTAGTGATAGCCAATCGATAGCTTAGACAAGTGAAGGAGAAATGCAAACTTTGCCCTGGTAAGGGTTCGACTGCCTGGTAAAGAACAACATGGTTTTCCAATTTGTTTACGGCAGTGTTGTAATCGTACCATATTGCAAACATGAATTGCACTTTCATTGCCACATTTGTGACAGCATATGAGATGAAATATTTTAAACTTAGCCTCGAGCTCACCTCTCCATAAGAAACTCGAGCGTTAACAGCTTCAATATCTATTGCACGTTCAATAGTACGCTTGCAATGTAAACGATGGCATATTGAAGCATCAAATTACGAAAACACACAAAAAAATAGTGTCTTTTGTTTATATTTTATCATTAAACAACAAAAATGAAAGAGAAGTAAGAAACGAAACCATGTCACGAGCAAATGCAAATGATACAATAAATTAACCGCACGCTAATAAATCTTTCATCCATCATTACCGGCTGTTACATTACGGTTGGCATTGCTTTGCTTCCTTGCGTTATTCCAGCGCTTTATACCACCAGCGCCGATGGCACGGAACATTACATGGCTTTCGTGGCGTGATATTTCACCTATAAATAAATTAATATTCAATCTGATATCGGATTTTCGGTGCTTGAGCGTGGACACGGCTAAAAATAATCCCCCTTACCTCCCTCCTACACAGCCAAGGGTGCCACGATATCTCCCGGTGGGACGAGTTTTTTTTCAATGCGGCGTCTGTTTGTTTATCACCTCACGCTGCACTCCCGGCTGTCGTTGAGTGGTGTAAAAATGAATGAAAAATGAATGATTAATTGATTCCTTTCCAATACCTCCCTGGTGTTGCTGGGGGGTTTGTGTAGCTCGCAGTGTTCGTTGCTGGCTGCCCTGTACACGTAATGCTAAAGGACCCTCTTCCTGTGAAGATACCCTAGTTCCCTTCGCACACTGTATAAGTACGCGCGTGGAGTATTCGCATGCCATCCTCCTGCCCGCATGGTGGTGGGGTAAAATATGCATGCAAATATTTGCATTCTGGGTCAGCTGGGGAGAATGTTTGGTGTGCGCTGTATCTTCCTGTAGATATCAGGTTTTATCATATCCCGTACGTTCTCTTCGACTGTTTCTGAATTCTCTCTCCGTGTGTGTGAGTGTGTGTTTGATACTTTTTGCCTACAGGTGACAGACAGATAATTTGCACACGGGCAAAGTTTTGTAATTGCACACAGAGGCAAACAGCTTTACCGACCGGGATGCCACAGTGAGTCCTCGGGATAGTAAAACCATTCCATTCATTTTTTTTTGTTTGGCAGCTTTTTACAGCACTGCACCAGTACAACAGTAAATGGGTATGTTTGTGCAGGAGTAACACCAACGAAACGTCCCAAAACTTTGATCCCTCCTGGGGTATTGTTTTTTTTTTTTTACGAACAGCAAAGGAGATCTGAAAGGGGCACGTTTCGGACACTTGTTTGATATTGGCCCAAGCCCCGGAGGATAATATAAAAGCTGTACCAATCGAAAACAACTGGTCTCAGTGTTTTTCTTTGGAGATGAATCATTTTATTGAATTATTTATCAAGCGCTTACATACAGAAATGATCATACTTGGAGTTAAATAATAAGCTTTATTTTTGCGTTGCTGTAGCATTGAAAATAATGACATTTTTATATTGCTCTTAAAAGCATTTAATATCGTTTAAATCGTTGAACGTAGCGTAAATATAATTTCTATAAAACTACATCATAGTTCATATTTTCCCTTTCGATGTTTTTAATGTTTATCGAGATAGTAATGGACTATTTATTCTTACTAATAATCATAAGGCTATTGTAATGTAGTACTTTACATGATTAAATCAAATTGAAGCTCGTAATTGCTTTGTAAGTCACTCTTCACCATACACAAAAGCATAACTAAGTGCACACATACACACTTACATTCGCCGAAACCAAAAACAAACCACCAAAGAGACCACTCAAGAGGGTTGTCCTATTAATGTCGCTCGATGTATGGCGATGTGTCAAGTAAGTAACCATTAATCAGTGGGTGGCACACAAACTCTACTTCAGCCAATGACTGTTTGTGCGTTTGTGTGCACTAAGTAGACGTGAATGGCGAAGTGACAACTATGAAGTACAATCACACTTGACCATAGAGAACAGCGCTCCACTCAAGAGTCATTAAAACATGGATGAAAGTTAAAATTATTCACATGAACCAGCTGCATCTGCTGCATCGCTAAGTAAGTGGGCAAATCAGCTTAGAAGGGTAGTGTCTTATCGAAAAGCTTTTTTTTTATTCATTTAATTATTAGTAATTAATAAGCGATTCTCCTTATTCAAGGATCAACACGTCGTATAATAATTTTCATTCTTATTGGTCAGCAAATCAAAAACATCAATACTTCAATTTCACTATTTCCATTCGATTGATCAAAACGCCACTTTAACAAAGAAAAATGAAGTAAAGGATTGCATTCACATTAAAACCGCACAGGACACCTTCACACAAAAACCAGTGCAAAAGCTCATAATCAGTAATCGAATCTCAAACCAACCGGCCACACACCATTTAAACCCCCATTTCCAGCTACAATGGTGGAAAACCTCTGGGCCACAAAAGCAAGAGAGAGAAAAAACAATATGGCATCACTATGTCGATGGGTGCATCCGCAGCATAATTGTTGCTAAATGAAAACAATCAAAACTCTCATTTCCAACTGTGACCTGTGTGGTTGGTTGGTGAATGCAAAGCACAACGACAAAGGAGAAGGAAATAAACCAAAAAAAAAAACACTGATGTGCCCAGCACTGGCGATTAAAAATCAATGCAATAATGCGTGTTGAAGCGATGGTAAGGGATTTCTCGTTTTGGAAATGAAGCAAATGACTTTTTTCTTCCTCTCTTGGTGGCATAAAAAAAAGAATAAAAAAAGGCTAATTAACGTTATTAAAATCACACCACCGTAAAGCGTATTACCAAAGATCAGGGCAATTAAATGGATGGAAAATATGATGTGGAAAGCTTACGCCACCGCGCTTTATTTGCTTCGTTGCGCTGATTGTGCATGTTTTTTTCTGGGTTGAAGTACTGTTGGACCGTAAATGTTTTAACACATTCCACACAGGTGAAGCAAATCATTATTCATTTTGAGGCAGACATTTGGGTGACATTTCTGCATCCACTTGTGCAATTTGTGGACACACGAAATGTTGAGAAAAAAGAATATGTTGATATCACCAGTTTCCGGCAGATGGGGCTTCGTATTTCATAACTGACAGCTTCACTGCGTCGGAAGGGGTTTGCTAAGCGATTGTGATATAAATTAGCGAAAGTGTCTAGAACATGACGCACTATGTCGTTAGACACTACACGGTTTAGATCCTGCAGTATTTTTATTTCGTAGGTTTGTGATTGTCGTCAGTAAATTCGTCAGCTTGGTAAAGCCCGTTCGCGAACCTCTGCACAGTTCATTCGTTTTTGAAATGAAGGAACATGTCGTCAAAAAGACGTTAACCATTTAGGAGGATGTTTTTTGTTCCTTTGTCGGACTTCCGGATCCCATTACAGTATACGAGTCGGAAACTATGCTCAACACGACTGCTGCTTTATCACACTTCCTTAATACATCCGTTCGGGCAGAAGAAACCCTACTTGTTTGGTGGTTTAAATCGCAGTAGCTCTTGCTCGTCTTATTCTCAAGCATTTGCAACGACGAGGATTGCTTCTTTTGTCGCATCGTATTCCTGTAAATATCTGTAATTTGTCCAGGAATATTATCAGGGGATGGACTGTTGTATCAACACTGCTTGTCCCTTGCTGGGTATAGTGGAATACCACAACCAATGGTATAAAAATGTACATAAAAACTAGGTACTTTTTGCTCGTAAAAAAAACCCACGGAAATAATATCTTGCCTCGTTAGGTCAACTTACTTTAACGTTGTACGGTGTGCTTGTAGTAGCGGAAGCTCTTTTTCTACAGCATGTTTTACGATTACTGCAGAAAAAGAGGAATATAATTCAAGGATGTCTATTCAAGGCAGCATTTTCTGAGAGTTTCTGAAATCCACTAGCAAAGGAACTGCAGAGCAAAGTGTCATTTTGAAGCATAGTTCACATTTTTTGTAGCTTGGGTAAGAAAACAGCTTGTTCAGTAATTCGTAAGTCGTAACTAATATTGATGCTAAGGTTGTGTGAAGCCTTTCTACTACTTTTAATCTACTACTAATAATTGTCTCAAGACATGATTAAAAATGTATTCTTTGCTATTCCTGATAAGGTCCTTCTTCAAACTGTTCCGAGCAAATAAGAAAACAACCTTCTCAAAGATGTGAAATAAAAGAAGCATAATGCAAGCATCTGAACTATAACACCGACTATACTGTTCCAATTTTTTTACTTCCCAGTGCTTCAAGTCAGCATAATACGCTAGTTTCTAAGTAAGCAAACCTAGCTCCAATCTGACGGCAGCATCGTATTCCCATTGGCCTACAGAAAGTAGAGACAAATAAGCTTCAGCCATTCCCTTCCATCAAAGCCCATTTGCAATGATTGCAGAATAAACAGATTATTCTTTCCACAACATGCTAGCAAACCTCTTGCTTGCCGAGTTGGATTTACTTTTATCCTTTCCTTGCTCAGGAGCGTCTAACGTTGAAGTGTGTGTTTGCCGTACGGCGTTCATTTGACGGTGGGTCACCTGCAGTATGCCGTGCCCGGTAGGAGCGCATCCAAAATGCAACGAAAGGCCAACCGGCTAAAGTGTTCTGTTTTCCAGCTTTCCTTCGTAACAGTAGCGATGAGCGTTCTTTATTGGAAAAACAGCCAAAGTCAAGATGCACTTACTGTATGACCATTTTGCCGGTTTAAAATGTATCTTGTTTGCTTTACAATAACAACATAATTTATATCAATCAAAGAGATGAAAGAAATAGGGCACAACAAATATTATAAAGTCTGTCATCATGGATTCAATGCGCAACCTTATTAATTTATGCTTGGTGTGTTTTCATTGCACTGCAATCCTCTGCTTTTCAAAGGGCAAATTATTAAAAATGATAAAACAGTAATACTGCATGTATTAAAGAAACAGTTGTTAAGTTTTTTTTCAATTCAATTTCTATGTTTACAATTATCAAAAACGATTATCATTAATAATAGCAAAGTGAAAACAATCATAAAAATTCTGTTTAATTAGCATAATTTTGCAGCGATTAAATCAATTCCATGAACTTGTCATCATAAAAAGAGGACTAGATTGGTATTGATTGTTAACACTCGTGCATGCTGTTTCATTGATTTGTGTTTGTAATATTAAAATTTCGACGAATCATTACCTTTTATTGCCTTTTTGTTCATCGAGTATTTAATAATTATTCACAAAGGAATATTAAATGATAATTATTTTCCATTGCTAGCAGAAAAGCCACGGGAACATTTATGTGTATAGAGTAATGAACATTTGTCATCAACAAAGGGATACAGTGTTGACTACTTTCTATTTAAAACGCCGCTCTTTAATGCTCTTAAATCATTATTTGATTGAATTTTACCACACATTCAACGATTACAAACAATTCATATGCCAGTAAACATACAACGTTTGGTTTGCCTAGGGTTTCTGCTGCCCCCCCGTTTACAGTTCTTCCTGGGCAAAAGGCTAAGTAGCTAAGTTGACGTGAACAAACAGGGCTACCCGTGTAGTGCACCGTTTGCAAGAAATGCTGTCTCTAGTAAACCGATAACAACGGCCGAGTACATGCGGTACATTTAGCTAGGACACGCTTTCCAGCTCCAGGCCACACCCAAAGATCGAACGCAATAAGTTACCTTCTGCCTCAATAAGTCTTTCTCAAAGCCCTACGAAATGAGGGTAGCAATCCGATTAGCAACCTCGTCATGTCTTGTAGAACCAAAGAGGGCAAAGGTAATGATCAACGAAGGCTTACATTAACCACCGCTACCACTACTTCTATGCCTAGTTGACGCACGAAAAGTGCAACAGTGAACGTGTCACACTAGTACATCTTACCATTCAACAGTCGTACAAACTTTTCGTGGTTAATCGACTGAAGCGGCACACTTGAAAGAAAGGCGTGCTTCCGTATATCTCAATCTTCAAAGAATTGCGAACAATGTCACCAGCATTGACTCATTGTAAATCGAAAATGTTTTCGGCTCACAAATGAAGTACAATATGTTTCGCTTTTGTTGCACTACACACGTTCAATAAACACGAGCCTTTTAATGCCAATTTGGTGTAATTAAGTCTGGTTCCCTTTTGCGGATATTTTGACGGTCGACGGTAAAATAGTTTTAGTGCACGAAACAACCACCAGGAAGCCCAAACCCAACAAAACCACAATAATATAACTCCCAAGAGGGAGGAGCTTTCGTACCGGGAAGGAGCTTAAACGACGTTACCCGTCACGCAAACACAAATCATAAAACAATCACAAAAGTCTAACCAAACCTCTGAACACCACAACGATGTTACCCGACCCGTGATACAAAATGAAACAAAAATCGTCAACAAAACTCAAAATTACACAATGCAAAAAGTGGATTTGATGTGAATTTTGTGTTGTGTTGACAAAAGCTCGTGTGCAAATATTAAATACATATGTATACAAGCAACTTGATTTTTCTCTCTATCGCTACGAATTCCCACAAGTCCTATGACGGGAAAGCTCCAAAGCGTACTAGTGTACACGTGGGATAGCTGCCGTTCCAAATTAGGTACATTGTTTACAATTATTGTGAAGCATTTATACAACTTTCCATGTGTGTGGTAAAAATTGTTAAAACATATATATATACACGATAGCTGTATAGACCATAAACGGTAGAGCAAAACCTGCCATTGCAGAAAGATGTAAATGTTTCAGTTTAGTTTGTGTACAAAAAGGTGAATAAACTGCACCGATTAGTGAACAGGTGGACCACAAAGCCTGTAACTTTTCATCATGACAGAGATATGCTGAATGTGCAACACACTTCATCTCAAATCCCCATCGCACATTAGATACCCTTTTTAGAAAATCAACATAAAAGAACGTTTCACTTTTTCCCAAAAACAATACCTCAAGGGAAAAGAATACAAACGTCTCGATCATGATGACTTTTCTTGTGTTCTCGTTCAGCATCAGCTGAAATCATCCCTCGGGGGAGGTATTGCTCACTACACTCAAACCTTCTTCCGGTTAAACATATTTCGACAGCGCTTGCCTTCCATTCGATCCATTTCGTCCGTCTCATAATACGAATCCCAGATGATTTGAAAGTTTTACGACAGATGGTACGGGTTCGTTTCGACTCGCAGCGTTTTTAACCAGGGACAGCCCCAAAAGGATTCTATTAGAATTTTCTTTATGTGCAGTGGATTGTGAGTGCATTAAGCTCTTACCTCGGTTTTGGACGTCACTTTGTATGCCCTCTTGCAGACAGTCTCCTGTGAAAGGCAATTGAAAACCCTTTCAAACGCAATGACCAATCTGGTTCAATGAGCATGTTGATGTTAACTACAAGTCTTGGTACACGCGAAAGCATACTAGAAAGACACTTTACGCATGGATGATAAATTATAAATCAACACAAAAAAATAAGAAAATCAACACAAGAGGAAAACATCAAACAGTTTGGCAAACGCATACTTAAAATTATCACGTGAGAAACAACATGCAAAAAGTACAGCTACAGATCACGAAAACGCATGACAAACGCATTTCAGAAGATGCGCTGCAACAAACAAATTTAGCATCAAACGTCTTGGTTCCACTATTTTTGTTCCATCCCAGGTCGAACGTACCATTTTGCTTGTTTTTTTTTCAGGTGTCATTGCTTCCAAGTTTTAAAGACGCAGCCAAAATTGGAAATGTGACAAATTTCACACCGTTGACAAGGTGACATTCATAATGGTAACCGTTTATATTTAGGTATAATTTAGGTATTACCTCAAACGCCCTCACCGGTATTGTCTATTTTAATTTTTCCGTTCCTGTAAAGCGATACTGTTGATGGGAATAAAAAAACAAACACTATCCATAATGCTTTGATGTTCGCTGCGCAATGCACCGATTTGGCGTTTATAAAACCAAACAATTATATTTCAACGCGTTTTTATAAGTAAACGTTTGAATCAAATGCAGGCTTCACACGTTCCCACTATGCCATTGATTAAAAAGTAGCAACCAAGGGTAAAATAATCTGTTGCTGATATGTACCAACAGCGACCATCCTCTCGAATGGTAAAATGCATTTCAGCCTCACCAAGGAAAACCGAATGCCAGTCCAGCACAGATTCCTGCACTACCGTAGGCTGGTTTAGTCGAAGCAACTACGAAAAGGAAGAAAAAAACCAAAATCCTTTGCCTGGGAAATGTTGTTTGCAGAAAAGTTCCAGTCCTATTTTTCTTTCTCCGTGAAAGCAAACTTCCATAGCAACGAGCTTTTGCCTTTGGCAGCCTTTGCCGGTAAGCGTCGCCGACTACACTCGTTGCAACAGCACCCAGCTAGGGGGATTCCATTTGTCTCCTGGATGGCTGGCTACTGTCGGACACAATCTCGTGGCCGACTTTGATATTGCATTCCGAGAACCCTGTTTTCTTTGTGTTGATAATCAAAAGGGATAGAAAGGTTTTATCCCGAGCCGGCATCTAGTAAATCCACTGTGCCGTGCCGTGCAGCTTGCTCCGAGATGGAAGGTACAGCTTTAGCTTTAGTGTCGAAGCAAGGTATAGGGTTAGTATTACTCGCCCAAATAATCAGTTGAGTAATGAAGTAAGCCATTCGAGGTATCACTGTACTGTACACTTTTAAGCTAGAGAGACTAATACGAATTGAAGCTGTGATTAATTATGAGGAATTTCTAAATTTAATTACATAATGAGCCTTTGTTTTGATATTCGGTATAACAAAAGTAAAACAAAATCGGAGGTTTTTTTCATTGGGTGCAGTTCATAAACTTTTACTAATTATAATCATTTTCTAGTATATATTAAAAAAAACTATTAAGCAATTATGCTCATAAATGTCTTTTTCTCCCAGCCAGCAAAAACTATTTCATTTTAATTGGCATTTTATGTTTAACCGCATTTGCAAAAAATAGCATGACACAAAACATGTTATCAATCGAACAAACGCACCATAAACAATAGTTGCATGCACGACACAAAAAGAATGAGATTTCCATCAAATGACAATCAACCATCAAAACCATCACAAACGCCATCGGAATATTGCATAACGCTTCATATTTCGTTGCTTGTGCTCCTCACGCTGAACTGCAATTTTGCATGCCAGTCACATGTGCTAAAAACAATCTTTTATACGCTAAAAAGAAGAAACAAAATTGACAAGCCACCACACCAGACAGCACAATTCGCGATTCCCTTTCGCACACTCGCCACACTTTGAAATAAATTAAATTTTATTGACCACAATCCACGCACGTCGCTGTTCAATGAGTCGTACGCTAACAGATTTTTGCCATTCGGCAATCCACCGGCAAACTGGACAAGAATTTCGTAAATCAAATTTGTCTAAGCACCATAAAACACAGAACGCATGGTGTCGCCCCATCCATCATGTTGAACGGGAGCGAAA
This sequence comes from Anopheles christyi, assembly GCA_000349165.1. Classification (NCBI taxonomy): domain Eukaryota; kingdom Metazoa; phylum Arthropoda; class Insecta; order Diptera; family Culicidae; genus Anopheles; species Anopheles christyi. Next base: position 1,499 of record KB696592.1, on the reverse strand, counting down.
GGAATGCGTCGATAGCGAATTGAAACCCGATTGGGGGTGAAGAATACACCATTGCGACCGGGCACAACAATATATCCATTTGCTGTGATTCCCGCCGTAATCGTGTTTAAAATTCTCCCAACCCGAATGCTCTCGCGAGGGACATGAATCAAACCAAATCACCACACCCATTATGTTTATTGCCCATCATGCATGCATGCCGCACGAGCTGAGGCTGGAGGTAGCAGCATCACTGTTCGCCCCCAGCCTTCCATGCGGGGAAACACTCCCACAGTCCCACAGCTATCAAAATCAGATTTATTTCCTTATTATGATACCATCCTTTTTCTTCGCGGCACGCGGGAAAAGAAATGTGCGTCGTGGCGTTTGGCGAACCGTGTGGGACCAAGTAATTTAAGCAAAACAAAAACGCGGATACAAAAATTGATCTACTGAAGTGGGGTAGCAAAGCGAAGAATGGTGTTAAATTTTTCCTGTGTGCAGCACTAATGATCCAAATTTCTTTAAAGCTTTTATCGCTTGTCGAGCTCCATCTGAGCGCTGAACGAACAACTGTGCGGGGAAGTAACGATCCCACACAAATCCCTCAGATTTCCATTCGCGTACCATTTGCCAGTCCCGGGGCATTATCATCTCGGTCCTTTTGGAATCTTCCAGGCTTCCCTGGCTAAAGCAGCAAATACACATACGACGCATTTCCGAGGGGTTCTGCTTTGGCAAATAAGGCACCGGCGTCATCCCACCGAAAATATGTCCTCCTGTGTACATTCGTGCATTCCCGTTCCGAAAAAGCGGGAGAGTTCCCGTTTTCCCCTTTTCAACTGCATTGCTCGGTTTTGCAGCACGTCGCAAGACAATGAAAATTTATGAGCAAATTCACCAGCACCCCTTGTGCACCCGCATGCAAAAATGTTTAGGACGCATCGTCCGGAACAAAAGCAGCAACGAAGCAGGGAGCATCTTCCGGGAAATGGGGAGAATTTCCTACGACATGGAAAGGGATTTGCGTGAGAGCTTGGCATCACCGGAACGGGGCACATAGCATTTCCTTTCCGGCCAAAGGAAATCCTCGCGAGAGGATTAACGTGCAGCGAGAGTCAATCGTGTGGAAAATCTTTTTATCCAAAGAAAAGCCTGCATCGTGAGAGGTAGAAGAAGAACAGGCTCGGTTAGATCTTTTAGGGTGAGTTTCTTGTGAAGGAAAGCTGTAACACATCCTTTTATTTTTGTGACGCCATGTAGTATATTATAAGGTTTGTAATGGGTTTTGTAAAGAGATTTTATTTTGTATATATGAATATAAACGAATACTGTGACGTTTTAAGATGTTTTTTTAAGTTACGCACAAGGCACTTCAAGTACTAAAATATATGAAATAAAATTCAAAACATTTTAATAATGTCAACAAATCCTATTGCTGCCATCAATCAGAAAAACTAGCTGATTTACTTTGATTAACACGGGTTGCAAACTGCTATTTTTTAATATAAAATAGAGAT
>KB696591.1:0-11402 GCA_000349165.1 Anopheles christyi | reverse complement strand
TTTTTTTTTTGTTTGTGTGTGTGTGTGGTGGGGCCTAGGTACGGCGAGTACTTTGCTAAATAATTATCCCAAATAAGCCACTTGCTGAAGAAGGTTAGTGAGAATGGGCCCTTTTTACTTGCTCTTGTGTATGTGTTTGTGTGATTATATGTACATGTCACCTGTTTGTAGGAAAACGGCCTGTGTTAAGTTAGTTAAAAGTACCAAGCTTTTGAAAATGTTTCTGGTTATTAAATGAGGCTCGCATGAATGCAAAGAATGTGCAAGGTGTTCACCGCAAGGTAGATGAAACGAATGTTTTATTTTAAGTAAAAATTGTCTTTATACTGAATGGTTTTGATTGGAAATTTGAAAAACTGAAATTTAATATTCCTTTCTTTTAAAATAAAAAAGAAGTTTTTGAGTAAAGAACTAGCCTGCTCGGTTTTTGCTGGATTTTGTATTGGAGTGTCAGAAAGTATAATAAAAAAATATTAAGTTTCTTTGCTGTTTCATTGCCTAAAATTTATTCTAATATTAGGTATATACATCTTTTAAAACAGTACAGTCTAACAATGTTATAATAAATAAGCACAACAAATAAACACATTTTCAGCAATTGAATTGAGCTTTAGCTCATTGTTTAAAGTATAAGTAAAAAACTTGCCTATATTTCACTGAAATTCAACAGTAAAAGCTACTTAGTATTAGTATTAAGAAGAACAGACAAACATATTTGTTTATTTTTTTTTGCAATTCAAATTCATCGTAAAGATACCATACTCAGCTTCCCCAGTATTTATAGGTCACTGGATCATGTTATTCAATGCCTGTAAGCTGTACCGTTTCGCACACGTTTAAAGGATCAATATTTTGCTGCACTTCTTTTCGGTAACTTGAGCCTAAGCACACGGTTGCGGTTTTGGTCTGCTAACCCGGTTTGTTGTTTCCCTTTGTAAAACTGTAAAACAACAAAAGGTACAACTTTACACAAACACACACATCCTACAGCTGCAAAAGATGGTAAAGTACTGTGAAAACCCCTTCTCACATGCGTGGAAAATAAAACAATACACCAAATAGTCATCTTTCTCCTAAACTCGCATGGAGCAAAAATATAATTTCCCACCTTTCGTCCATTACACAACCGTAGCATTCGGCCAACTTCGGTCCAGCGAAATAAATATCTTAAAGCAGAAACGAAACCACCGGAGCATCGATGTGTCTCGTCCCTAGCCTCTGCGAATTGTTACGCAGAAGAAGAAGAGAAAAAAACCCAGGGGGATTTAATTAGAGCCGTAAACAAGCCGAAACAAGACGAGACAAACGTGTCTCGTTGGCTGCTCGTTATGAGAGCACCCGGGAAGGGTTGATCAACCTTACCAACCTCAGCAAAAGAAAGGTGTTAATTTTATCCGTGAATTTGTGAATAATTCACCTGGACAATTGGCGACACGTTCGGATTGGCGAATAAAGCGAGCCGCCGATCGGCGCCTCACGGATTGATATTAATCGTGACGGGTAAAGGTGTAAATCGAAGAAAAATGCTTTGCTAAGTGGATTTGTGGCCAAGATTTATGTCTGATGAGATTTAATGAGTTTATTCCGTGCATAGTAACAATCAACTTGCAGCCGGTTGTATTTTTAGATTCATCTAGACAGTAACTAATAGTCACTATCAAAATACGTTAAGCATCCCCGGAAACGTTTCACCTGATCCACACAAAGCCAAACACACACAAACGACTTTTGTGCAAAAAGCACACTTTTTTCGATTCACAGTTACACCATCTAATGTAGCTTAAAGCACAGCAGTAGACAACGAAAAAAAAAACCCAAAAACTCTTGAAAGCAAAAGTAAATCAAGCATTCCTTTTATGTTTTTTTTTTTACTTTTCCCTGATGCGTTTTTACCGCCTCACAGTGTTGCATTTCATCTCACAGATTTTATGGTGAAAAAATGCAAAAAGTATAACCGACACCGTCACCCAAAAAAATCCAATGTTTTTGCAACCAAAAATACCGAACCGTCATCGTTCCGGCTGACGTATTCTTTACCAAACAAAGGTAGATCTTTAATTTTTCATTACGTTTTTTTCCTTCTGTTTACACATCGGTCTGATTCATTGTTTTTTTTTTTTAAACAGGGAATTTTCTTTCTCTGCTGTTCATCAATCTGACTTTACTAAAGTATCTTTTTTATTTCATTTCACTTTAACCCCAATAAATATATCTCCGCGAGCAGTTTTGATGAATTTGTTGCAGAGTAACGCAGTCAGTGCAATTCCATCATTCATGTCACCTGGCACCGTCATACGTCACACGTCGTTCTCTTACTGCAGCATCATAACAAACACAACACACACACAAAATACTCTCAAAGCTGTTTTGTTTTGTGTTTTCATTTTCTACCGTGGTTTTGATGCAGCTCGTTTTTCCGTCACTGGTTTGCCGGTGCCGCTTCAGGTGTGAGACGAATAAGTTGTTGTGTGTTGTGTGAAATGGTGAAATAAACTAATAATTTGGAAAGTATTTATCGACCTTCTCTTAGGCTTTTTTTTTTGGATCGAAGAAAACAACAAAGTGAAAAGAGAAGAAACAATGTAGGTGCACAATAGTGGAGGCGAAAAGAAAAAAAAAGCAGACAAGAGCATAAGGGGAAACGGATGGAAAACTTCTCCAAAGCATTATCCTCTAATGAGCGCAGGGATGGTTCGCCAAAATTACGCAACACACACACACACACACACACACCACTACCAATCAACGTTCCCAAAAAAGGGAACGCGCAGCCAGCCACCGCGCTGTGTTTGCCAAACAATGGCTTGGCCGTGTTTTGTGTGCGCCCTTTTTTTGTTTTGTTACTTTCTGCGCCAAATTCTACGCTTGATTAAAACGAAAGTGAAAATCCACTGTTAGTGTGTGATCTTAGGGAGGGTGAAATAACAATATTGCTATAAAGTTACGGTGATTTCGGCATGGTTGCCCTAGTTGTGATACCAAACAGAGGATACCTACTTTTGTGATATAATGTGACGCAATTGTGATATCATCTACTACAATGCTTTATATTTCACTATTCTTATCTTCGCTTTTACCGAAAGCTGTTCCTATTCTTTCCTTACTTTTACATTAATCTTGAAACATATTTTGCATCAAATTTTATAAGTTTGTGACAACTTTTCATACGTTTTCCTTACCGCATTATCCTCCCCTGTGATACAAAACAAACTTCCACTTTCAAACTCCTCGAAGGTACATACGGATAGTTATTCAATTATTTTAACTAAAATCCCATTAAACAAATGAACTCAATTGAATCATTTTCCCACCTGTGAACGGAGAAAAGCTTTCTACTGTCTCTAAACCCTTCTGCTTAGCTTGCTGAAAACAACAACAAAAAACGGCATCCCTAAACTGCTCCCTATTTGCTGCTGGACGACGGTTCAAGCACACAAAACCCAAATCGTACCATCATTACATAAATCGGTTGCTACGGGCCCTACACCGTTTAACTGGCCACTCTCCAGCTGCAAACAAAAACGGATTCCCTTTGAATCGGATCCATTCAGGGTTGGAGGCGATACTTGAACTAGATCTCGTCACTCAAGCTATGTTTGCTGGTTTTTTTTTTTCTATATCACTACTCTTCCTCGTACCCTTCACAGTTGCACACTGTCCCACTCTCCTATACATAACCCCGCTGATCAGATGACGATGATCGCAGCAGATTACTTCCGGACGTAATTATTTGCTAACCGTTTTGCTGTACCCAGTACGCTCGGTCCCGATGTGTCGGTCTGTCTGAGCGGGTTAAAGAAGAGGATGGAAAAAAAAACGCAGCAACAGCAGCAGCAGCAGTAAACCTGATCGTGATCAGGTATTGCTTCTACTACTTTGGCTGCTGCCAGCAAACGGCGATGTGTAATGCTCGACTTCCTTGCCAAACCCCTACGTACGTTGCTCGATTTAGCTGCCTCAGTTCCATAACAAGCGATAGGCTATTTGGTCCACTCGCGGCCAATCGTCCAGTACGGTCCAGCAAACCGTTTCGCTACCGATACCCGAACGTATCGGTGTGGCCTTTTCGGTGGTGCCCAATACGGTGGATCAGTTTCGTCGCCACACAACTCCATCGATAGCTAAGTTGTCCGAGTTGCTGATTGACTTCCCTTTTTGAAAGGGAGCGTAGAAGCCACACGAGGCAATTGAGTACACGGGAAAAGGAATGGAGACGCATCCTCCATGCACAAGCAAACACACACAGACAACATGACAACACATGCACAGACAAGTCGTGCAACCGGCAAGGTCAAACACGGATCGAGTGCGAGACTAAACCCACCAGCGCTAAAGGCACCCAAACGCAAAAGGCTCCATTTACCACACCACACCACCACCACCCTTCTGGTGACAGATTTTCAACAGCATTAGAACACCAGCGATCCCTAGCGATCACAAGGCGATCACGAACCATTTATGGTACTTTGACCATTTGAAGCTCCTCCAAACAAACAAACATACAAACAAACAGCCACATGGGTGCGCAGGGTCGTCACCAGACAGTCAGGCCTGCGTACTGTTCCGCATTGGAAAAAACGACGGGGTGTAATGGCCACGAGAAGGCCCCCTAGCACGGATATTGTACACCGAAATTAATTTAAATATTTTCTACCGCACACATACACACCTTCAGGAGCTTATGAGCGCCTTATAGTGCTCAATCGGTTTCCTGTGGACAGTACAATTTAAAGGTTATGTGATACATTCTTTGACCAAACCTAATCGGCTGCAGCGAAACTATTTCACACCTCACACAGCATGAGCCGCCTAGGAGGTAATTGCCTTACCAAACATTCTCGAAAGACACACAACATATATTCTAATGGACTGAGGTGCTGGGAAAGGATCGAGACAGTTCCACCATTCAACCAATCAAACACTTCTTCCACATCTAACTGTCGTCGGATTGACTAGACCGCGGGAAGGACAAAAACTTGTTCATTACGTTCACTGAACTGCCCTTTTCTGGCCGGGCTCGATCGATATCTGACGCCATCGCTGGTACACTGGTCCCTTGCCCCTAACCAGCCAGACCCAGACGTCCCATAATTAATTCATAAACAAGTGAAGGTGCTATATACACCGCCGTCTCTAGATGATATTGTACCGGCCAAAGTGCCTGCATTCACCACCGTTGCACGAAACAAATCCGTACAAGTGGGTGCAAATTGCATCAAAGAAGAGTTGCTATCGAAAACTGGACTCACGATTTCACTAATGATGCGGTAAGATTGCTAAATAAAACTTTGTTTGCCTTATCCCGATGTTGTTGTTTTTTTAAAGGTTTTCAGATGAGGCAAAGGTGAGGGATTCAGGCCGAGTTGATACAAAAGGTACAGCACGCCTCTATGCCTGTCTGCGGGTTGGGCTATCTTTCGAGGTCATCGGAAGGTCAGCGTCAAAACTGTTCGTTCCCAGGCACTGCACACAGCATGAATTCGCACAATTGCACAAGTGCTGCCTGATTCGAGTGGGGGTTTGGCGTTTTTTTGAGAACATTTCATGGCAAGTGTTTCTAAGGCCTGTAGTTGTTATTCTTAAAATTCAAAGATCTCAAAAAGCTAACTCTTAAACAGCTTGAACTGCTGTCTGTGAAATGTTGTATTTCATCAAATTTGTTCACCTTTTTTATCTTATTGTAGATCATCATTATTATTTCCTCATTCAAAGGCAAACTAATTACTAAATCATCCTAAATGAAGAGAAAATTGACGATTTTAACCTGACAATACATGGATCAACCTCTGACCGACCATGGATATCATTTCATGTACTCTACGGACGTGTTTTTTAGAATACGCATATTCATGCTTGTTACATATTTGCCCTACACAAACTGCACCCTTTACCCTTCTGTTTACTTCCCCTTCTCAACTGAGCATCATCCTTCATCCAACTCAAAGGTCACACTGAGTCACCCGAAAACGTTCGTGCCTTTACTCTGCTGTTTATTGACATCACTCTTGCAACCTTCAAACTCGTACCGCACTCGTACAAATGAACTAATCAAACAGTACGACAAACACTATTTGCCAATAACCCATGACTGCGAGCCAAACCAACCAATTTATACCCTTTTAGTAGGTTTGCTTCAATTTACCATCCGCTCGCAGACACGCGGTTCTAATCGCGTGGCTGTGATGATAGATTGTGAAAGCAAACTCCCAAAAATAAATAAAACTCTGTCCCGTGCGAAAACTAGCACCCAGCACTCTACCGAACCTCCACCGGTGTTATTTGACAATGTGCTGATTGAACATTATAGAAAGATAAATTTTGATCATCAGATCACACGCACAACGCAGCACGGCAAATAAGAGCAAAATGGACACCATAGTCGGGATGGATTGGGCCTGGCACTGGCAACAAAGTAAAAGCCGAACGAAACGGCACTCGCTTGACGTATGGTTTTGTTTCCTACTTTTTGCGACCAGTATCCAGAAAGTAGCAAAGCTGCTAGATAAGCGACATTAGCACCTACGAATCACTTATGCGGTATTTTCGAGTTTGCACTCAACGATGTCAAAGAAGTTCACCACACAACAGCCAACAGCCGATGCTGAGAAATAGAAGGCTAAGCGAGGAAAAATTAATATTCATGACTTGGCTGGTTGTTTGTTTTCGGTTTCGGATCTTAGGATCAGACCGCAACTGTGAGAGCTTAGACGATGGTTAAGCAAAGCGAAGGAACTGAGAAGCCACCGAGATCAATCCTAAAACAGCGATAGGTTACCGTCGTGCGACGCTTTGCGGGAGACGCTTCGGTCAAGCTGTGCAGAATATGCCGACATTGGCCTAGCGAGCAAATATTAAATATTTACCCAAAGCGAACAGGTTGTGTCAGGTGGTACGAAACAGGGGCACTAGGCACGGTATCGGGGTGATCGTATGCAAAACCAAACCATTGAAGAAAAAAAACAACAACATCCAAAAATCTGCCTCAAACGTATACGACACGGGTTCGTCGCTTATGTGAGTGGTAGCATTGTTGTCTTTCGTTTGCCTATCAGCACTGCCGTGGAATGTTTCGTTACAAATTACGTCACCAAAATAATAAAAAACGATGCTAAAGGATCGATAGGATTGATTCTGCTTTGAGTGGATGGTGGTAGTGGTGTTGATGCTAGCCTGCCGTGGATATTTGTGTTTTTTTCTTCTTCTTGACATTCATCTTTTCATCCGGGAGGTTGCTAGAAATGTGCTTGACGGTTGGTACCGAACGAATCTGCCACCGTACGGGCGCTCAGTTTTTGGCAGCTCGTGAGCGTGATCGGTTGTACAACAGGTAATACGGGGTAAAGCTTCGGAAGAAGCGTTTGCTCAAAATTGATTGTGCCAGGATAATTTAATTGGATAATTTAATAAATAGTATCTATAAAATAAAACAACAGGCGGTACGGATAAGAATGTTTCCATCTTCCCTTTAATGAGCTCGACGTTGTGCCACCCGCGATCTAGGTCATGCGCCTGGTCGAGATATGAGGCCATCGGCCTCCTTTCAGTGGGCACACAGCTAAACAAAGAATCGTACCAGCAAACATCCCATCCCTTCATTTCACGCAAAGGTGCTCATTTGATCTAACGTTTTTACGATTGCCTTTCTATCCCATTTCAGACTGAGATCCGATCACCCAGCGCTGCAAAATCGGCTCCACCTCGTTCCTGCACACTGATCCTTACCGACGCACGGTCCGCACAGAGATTGATACCACCTTCGCTCGAGGGGATTCACCGTGATTCTGGTGCGCTCTAATGATACGCTATCGAGCATCGGAACGCAACCATCGGCAAGGGATCACCGCTTGCTGATAGCAGTAGCAGCAGCAACTACAAAAAACGGACTCAGGGCAACATTAATCATTTGGAAGTCGAGCCCCCTTGCCGACGCCGACAGTGCCGCTAGTGTGTGCTGGAGTGTAAGCGACGAACCAACCGATTTATTTACGGCGACCCAGTGGAAGTGCAACACATAGCAAGTCCCTGTCGCTGGCTTTACGGGCAAAAGAAATTTAGAACGGGCGCAACGGAGCAACCAGATATATGCCGATCGACACCGATCGCCTCCAGGATGAGCACGAACTCGCCCGGAACGCCGAAGAAGTGCCGGCTGATACTGCAACAATGTCTCGCGATACAGCTGACCAAGCCGGGCAATCCGCCCGAAGACTTTTGGATGTACGACAGTGGCTACACGATCTTTCAGGTAAGCCTGAACGCCCTCGATTGCGTCCCACGGGGAAGGAGGGGGGGGCCGGAAAATTGATTGAGCATTTTCTTTTCTCCTTAATCCCACCGCAAAAATGATTTGTGTGCATGTGTGTGATTGGTGGTTATTGGAGATGGGCGTTATTGCTGCAATTTTCAAACCGATTCGATACGATGGGTGTATGGGTGGAATGTTCACATTTTTCAATGGTGCGAATGGTGCTGTGTGCAGTGATCGTATCTACGCCAAGCCAATAACCTTTTTCCGCGCATCTACGACAACACAACATGAGCTGTGGTTCAATAGGATTTGGTTTTGTGCGAAATAAGGTTCCAATCTTTTAAAAGAGATTTCCTAAAGCAAGTACACCCACGATAATTGAGTAGAATTCAAGTGAAAAAGAAGAATTTTTGTTTTTTTTTAACTTCTACCAATTTTAAAATATTAAGTTGAACAATTCAGAAGATTTCTGTTTAATGTTGGAACAAAATTTTACCACGGTTTGCCATCTCAAAAATCAAATATATAAAACTATCGTGTTGCAAGTTTATGGAGCAAAAACAAAGATTTATTTTAATGCTCCCATTCATCCTTCCAAGCTAATTAAAACATGCTTCTCACTTTCTCCTTCAATTTAAAAACAAGACCCGGTAGGTCTATCGCCCTTCAAACAACCTCCCCGACAAGCGCAAACGATCTTGTGTGTTTTCGCAAGCAAGCTTATCAAGCATGCAAATCGCTTTCATCGGTTGCAACCAACAACAACACCTCACCACCATGCACATCCCTTGCATCGCGTAGGGAAAGTGATCACTCCGTACCGTACCCAAGTGACAGAATAAATTATGCAATCCGGTTCCCTTCGCTTAACTACCACCTCCCCGGACACCATCATCTTCCTTTCCTTTGGCAGCGCTCCATTTTGCAAACATAAACAAACATAAAAATAGAAACATCCGGATGCGAGCTCGCGATCTTAACGCGCGGAGGCTTAGTTCCCGTTGCACTTTTTCTGCCCTATCCGATCATTAAATAAGAGCATGAAACATCAAGATAAGGGACACGCATTGTTATCAAAGAAGCGAAAACGAACCCCCTTCCCAACCCACACTTCTCGGTATCGGTATGCAATAATCATACCGTTTGTCTGGCATATGTCTCCCCGGTTTGCTGGGTAAAGCTGGTGACAGATAAAACGGAAACGGTGAAATTGTAAATCGATGCCACCAAACACCTGGCTCTAGTGGGGCGAAGAAAGAGCAAGCCTTTTCCCGGTACTAAGTGATCTCTATTTACACACTTTTACATGCAATTTAATGCACACACCATTACTGCTGCACGACGACTACGAGCAGCGGGGATGCACTTTGATTGTGGGTTTGCTTATTTGCTGGCTAGGCTCTTTTTTCCCGTTTTGCGTTTTTCTTTTCACACCACTCGCTAATGGGGAGTGTGTGTGTGTGTGTCGTTATTGGAATTCGTTTGATTTCCATTTCTTTTTTGCTTTAAGTAGTGTAAGTACCATCGTGAAGGTATGTTTTCTCATAACCGGTGTATCTATCTGTCACTATAGAAACAGGTGAAAATAGTCAATGTGACGTTTTGTTGGATTGCATTCAATTCCATTGATTAAAATTCTCAGGTTTTGTTATAAAATTACTTAAACAATTTTTATTACCAATTTTTCGTTCACTTATTGTTTACGATATCACGGGTTGCTTATAAATGCAATAAATGCTGCAATAAATAAATTGTATTGACAGCTTTAAGTGACAAAATGAAAGAAGGATTTGAAACGTTTGTAAGTTTGTTTGTTTGTAAAAATCTATCAAATAGCTCAATAATCTGCGCTTTTAAAGTTTTTAAAGTGTGTTATTTTCTCCTTATTTTTGCTTCCTTTTATCGATACCAACGGGTACATTTCACATCACACTGATTATTTCATCTTTTTATCACTATAGTCTGGAAAAGAAAACATTGCCAACCTCCCCTGAAAGTGGGTTTGGTTTCCGACTATGATCAAGTTTTGCTCAGCCCTTCCGCCAACGGGCGGTACACACTTGGTTACAAACGAACAATTACAATTACATAGCACATTAATCGCTAAGGAAACAGCCCAACCTTCTTCATCTGCAACATCGGAACCGGTCTTTAGGTCAATTATTTGTTCGCACGTACAGTGCATGTATGCACACAGAGATACATCCGATTGCACATTAAACCCTGAAATTATCTCACTTTTCTTCGTTTGCCATTAAAAACGGAAAGGGGAAATAAATTGTACCTTTTTTTTTTTTTCATTTGTTCGCTGACCATTTCCCAGCGGAATCTTAAATTCATAGAGAAAGAGAGATTGCATCCGACAGGATCCCACGATAATGCTTTACATTGCGAACAAAAAGGATGTAAATGCAGTGTAATGCCCTACAATTTGTTTGTTCAAATGAATTGTTCTCGTTCATATGAAAACCGTTTCTAAGAAGAGTTCTCTATTGTAGCTGTTTTGTTCTTAGCATTCTTTCTTATGCCTCCGAATATATCTGATTCCATTTTTTCCACTCTTTTCCGACTGGTTTTCCACACCATGATGAGATTAGTGGCCACCATGGCCTCACTCTCAACACCTTTCTCGGTGGGCGTAGCAATTACACCGATTGCTAAATAACAGTTCATTATTGATCTCCACTCGTGGCCGTCGATCGGGCCGCTTTTTTTCTCTTTATTTCATTTTCATCACCTTCTATAGCCCGGTCCCTATTTATTTGCACTAATCTGATTAATTGTGTTTCACGCTTACATTTCGGTGCAATGGGAATCAGCAGTTATGGTTGATGAGCGTGACTATGCTGACTTTTATAAGCCTTTGGGTATGCCTGTTTTGATCGGAAATCAACGTTCAATTGGCCCGGTTGTTAATGGTGATGATGCAATCAAGGGTTAATTGGAATGATACTCAATGTTTTTTTTTTTTGCGCGAACATTGCTTTCGTATTTAGGGTCAGCACCCTTCGAGTGACTGGTACTCTTGCAGTGTTGTTAACTAGTGCAAGGACACATTTGAAAGTATGTTTTGGCAAGAAACCAAAATCATTACAATCTAGTTCCAAATTTTCTTTTTTACTGTTTAAAACTTTTTGGTCCTTCGAACCGGATC
>KB696590.1:0-11571 GCA_000349165.1 Anopheles christyi | reverse complement strand
CTCTCTCACGCTCCTTCGTTTCCGCATGCGATTGCTTTAATTGACGTATATGTGCGCGCTCTCCCTTTCTCTCTGTATCACTCTAATGCTCTAGCGAGCTTTACAGAGCAGTAGGAGCAGCCTCTTGGCCAGCCAAGGTCACGAAGCGACACTCCGCGGGCACACGGCCAGGCAAACTTCTGCATGTTTACATTTACGTGATTGCTGTATAGTATGGAGAAGAAACCTTCCTCTGGTTTCCAGTGAATAGTGTCTGTGTGCGTGCATGTGTGTGTGTGCGTGTCATTTTCCTTGCAAAAAAATAACCCTGAACGATAAGGGCACACAAGGGAAGTTGTTTCATCAAGGCCGCATACTCGCAAGAGCGCCGAGGCGCAGAAAAACAGTGATCCCTTCCCACAGTACAGCCAGCAAGGAGAAAGTGTGTGCTTCTGTAGCATACACTCACCAACACAAACACACACAAACACACTCACACACAAGGATCCCCCCACCTGGATTATCTCTCATCTGAACCTTTTCCCGACGTTTGGATGCTGATGGTTTGAAAACTGGAGACGACAACATTACAACAACAGCAACCATGATGCAAGCGGAGGACACGGAGAGCCTTTCATGGATCAGCGATAAGGTAATGGAGCAGCAAGAAAGGCACATTTTGATAAAATGTGGTTTTATTTTTCACAGGAGAGGCACCCTCTTGAAATGCGTCTCGGTTTGGCCTACTTTGACCATCGCTTTACCACAGCGACCCTCTAGCGAACCACCGAAAGTGTGTGTGTGGGTGTGGACACAGCTTGCAGTGGTGGGTGTGTGTGCGGTGGCAGCCCTTTGTCAAACTTTGCCGAAGGGAGTTTGTTTACCATCGTGTGTGGTAAGGGATAAGATATCGCAGAACTGTGCATACCAGAATTCGATTCAAAAGCTGATACTCTACCCTACACACGATAAAGTAACCACATAACATGTGGTATACACATACCATAAGCAAAGCATGCTTTGTTGCAGAGGTTCTTCAAAACACGGCGCAAAGCGTTGCGTATCGAGCGCACCATCACAAACCATCAACATTCCCTTTCTAGCAAACGCGCTAGAAGCGCGCTCGATGTTCAAGGATTTTCGAACCGATGGCGATGGTTTGATCCGAGTTTTGGGGTGTGGAGGGGGGCGGCTTACCTTACACTGGTGCGCTGGTTGAATTAATATTCGACGCATGGCATTGATCCTCAACTTTGGTTCTAATATAACCACTTTGGTGGTGTCTAGCAGTGGTGTGATGCAAAAGGTGCTACTGCAAACCGCAAACGAATTAACTTACGCGCGCAACACAATCGAAAGCTTTAGCATTTAGTAAGCAATCAAATTCACAAGCTCTCTGTTTCATTTCGTGATCATGCCGAACCATGATCATGTTGTTGTTTGTTATTGAAATGAGCAATAATTGGTGGAAGCATCAGCTTCGGCGGGCGACCTACTTGGTAGGCATTTGAAATCGTTTTGTAAAATTTGTTTTCATCAGTTGTTTCCTACAGAGGAAACCAAACAGCTTCCTGCAGTTTTGCTGCACATGCAAAAACAAATCAACAACAAAAATTATTATGAAAACTCTCACACAAGCTGGCATCGTTAGTTTTGCACAGTTTCGGAATGGTGTTCCCCCTGCAATCAAACTCGTTTAGTACATCCTGTCGTGCGGTGTGTTGCATCGAATTAAAAGGGGGTCAAATGAACGTGTGTGCTAGATGAACCAATCCTTCCAGCATTGTGTTATCGCGCAATCGTGCCTTACGCGATCGCCGTTCGCTGCGCAATCTGGTGGCCTATCGATCCTTCGCCAGTACTTTTTTTCCTTTTCGGGGGGTTGGCCGTACGTCAACCAATCCTTCTCGTTTACTAGTCGGGGTAGTGGCGTAGAGAAGGGGCAGGACGAACGAGGTGATAAGAGTAGGTCGTCCGATTTCAACGCGGGATGCAAACGTTGATGACGCAGAAGATTAAAGGCGACTGATAGGGTGATTTGTAATGTGCATTTACTTGTAGGGGCACCCCCGGATCATTACCAGTGGTGGGCTCGTTCAGTATGGTAAGAAGCAATGGTAGTCGTGTGTTTTGCGGGAATTAAAATTAGTTTCAAGAAGCAAATAAGTGTTTGTTTTCCTAATTTTTTGCCTTGTTGTTACTTTTTCTAGCCACCGACTACAGATGGAACGCTCGCAACCCAGCCACCGGATGTGGTGTCCGGTCCGTTTACATCCCTTACCCTCGATATGACCGACATCGACGACATTGACGATCGACGATCCCCTGCAATAAATGGACCCACCGAGGTTGGCAATAAGAAGGAGCGAAGCTTTCTGCTAATGGACGAACAGGAACGGATATGTGTCCGATCGGCCGAACAATTCTGCAAGCGGCTGTCCGTTTCGCCCGACGCAAAGCTGAAGGTCGTTTCCGTATTCGGTAACACGGGCGATGGCAAGTCTCACACGATGAATCATGCCCTCTTTGGGGGTCGGGATGTGTTTAAGACATCCTCCGAACAGGCGTCCTGCACCATGGGCATTTGGGCCGCGTACCAACGACAAAAGAACGTACTGGCGCTCGATACCGAAGGGCTACTCGGCGAAACGGTGAACGAAAACCGGCAGATGCGCATGCTGCTCAAGGTGTTGGCCATTTCCGACATCATCATCTACCGTACGCGGGCCGAACGGTTGCGCACGGATATGTACAAGTTTCTCGGTACGGCTTCGAAAGCGTTTACGAAGTACTTTTCCGGCGCACTGCAAGCACTCGATCTGCCCGGTCCGCCCCAAGCCCTCGGACCGGCCGTTATCATCTTTCACGAAACGCACAACACGGAGGTGCTGAAGGAGGATGATGATGGCAAAAAGGAGGAGGACATACTGCGCGAGCGGTTCGCCAAACTGCGGCTGGAACTGAGCGCTTTCAGCTCACTGCGGTACGTCGGCGTGCGGACGTCGAAGCCGCCGACGAACTACGAACCGCTGCGCATGGTGTGGGAGAAGGAGGTGCGCAACACGGCCGTCCGTTCGCCCCGGTTGCCGCGGGTTGTGTTCGAGGCACTGCTCGCACTGAACAACAAGTTCAACGGGGATCTAAGCCCACTGCCGTTCCATGCCTTCCCGGAGCAGTACTTTACCTGCACGACTTTCTGCAAGTCGTGCGATGCGCGCTGCCAGCTATCGATGGGCCATCTCGAGCTGAAGGAGGACCACCGGTGTGGCAGTAGCTGCAAGTACCAGCATCAGCACGAGAACAAGGTGTACCTGTGCAACCGGTGCCACGTGAATGGTCGCCAGGTGGTGGTCAGTATTAAGACGCAAAAGTCAACGGACTCGTCGTGGATGGGGCTGGCACTGTACGCGTGGAGTGGGTCCGTCATCGAGTGTCCGCACTGTGGGGAAATCTATCGCTCGCGGCAACACTGGTACGGCAACAAACCGCCGGAGCAGAACGCAGTACGGTAAGCAGCTGCTTTCCTTGCTTTCCGCCAGAGGGCGCGAGAAAGGAAGAATGACGAAAAAAACAATTGAAGCGTTTTCATTTGGCGCTTTACCGTTTGCTCATTACAGGCCGGAAATTGTACACGTTTGGAACGATGGTGGACTGCAGCTGCAGGGGCCAACACACTCGGCCCAGCTCGTTCTTGACGGGGTAGCCTACATCACGGATGCCATGGCGAGCGTTGGTTCACAGCCGACGAAGCTCGTCAAATCATGGGTAACGGACAAAATACGACCAGCGTACTGGCGCCCGGATAGTGAGATTATTGTAAGTTTCCAACGGTTAAAGCTCCTGCAATAGGGTGAAAGGGGTTTTAATCATTTTTTTCTGCTGCTTCTGGCCATCCCCAACAGCACTGTAAGGGATGCATCAGTAACTTTGAGCGCTTGGGTCTGAAGAAGCATCACTGTCGCTGCTGTGGCGAAGGATTTTGCAATCATTGCTCCAAGCATGAGATGCCTGTACCTGGCCGCGGCTGGAACTATCCGGTGCGGGTATGCAACAGTTGCTGGAACGATGGACGAAACGGTGGCACATTGGCGACGGATGGATTGGCTGGCGCAGGAGTGAATGGAATGGCATCGAACGGGAATCACCACCAGCCGGAACAGATGCACCGGAATGCAGGTAGGTGTGACAGGTGTACGAACAATTGGCAAAAAGTCACCCAAAAAACCCAAAGCTGTTCAAAATTCGCTGTATCTGCTGCACTTGCATTTCCTTTTACTTCTCGATCCGCTGCGATGTGACGTGATGATGATGATGATGATGACGATGACATGATGTCTTCACCTCTCAATCCGTCCATCCCGTCCGTGCACAGATCGTGAACTTGCTGAGCAAGAGCTTACTGATGAGGCTGACCTCCTCGTGCCGTCTTCTTCTGCAGGCAATGGTATCGATGAGGCAAACAACATACTTGTGCGGCGCTACGGTGAAGCAGTTATCAACACGATCAGCAACATTGGCGCCGTGCTGGAGTACCCGAAAGGTAAGTAGTGGAGTGCGACCGTTAGATGGTGCTTTGCATAACATTTTTCTCTCCCCCTTAACGTCGATCGCTAGACTTTATAAAGGAATCTGCCCGCCCTTCGTACTGGGTGCCTGATGCGGAGGCACCGAACTGCTACATCTGTGACCTCGTGTTTGGTTCACCCGAAGAGCTGAATGCAATTGCAGCACTTGCTAACCAACAATCAGCAGCAGCAGCAGCAGTACCCCTTTCATCCGGAGCATCGACACCGGCGGCATCACCAGTCAAGCGGGGCGAGAATGGAACCGATTCAGTGCGTTCAAGCAGTGGAACCACCCGTTCGGCAGGCACTACCGTTCCTCCAAATGGGAAATCTGGCGTTGGTGTACCATCATCTCAGCGATCGGCTGCTGCAACCTCGGCGTATCGTTCGATCGATCGACGGAGGCACCATTGTCGGGCGTGTGGGAATCCAGTGTGTGCCGGCTGCTCACAAAATCGTCGCCCCGTACCGAAACGTGGCTGGCTGAGTGATGTGCGCGTCTGCAACAGTTGCTACACGACCGAAGATTATTAGGCCGGCTCAGGACTTCCCGTACCACCCGTATCCGATTTCCATATTGTCCGGTTTTGACCCATTGTAACACCACAGCGTTGTTAGCAAATTAGTACAATTAGCTTGCTTTCCGTTTGTGTCCTAGCAATGTGAACACTTCCTTCCTATATTTACTTCCTTCCCCAACACGCCAAGCTCAAGCTCTGCCTTTCTTCCCAGTTTGCATTTCCACACGTGGAAGAGAAAGAAGTGTTTAGCCAAAAAGGAAAAAAAAGATTATCCAGCAAAGCTTGAAGTAGATAAGTGGTGCAGCACGCGTGACTGCCGAACGACCAAAAATGTGATGATATTTACCCTTGTTTTCAAACCCTTTTTTTTAGCTGTTAGAGTATGGATAATGGAAGACATTTTTTTTCTTGTATTTTTGTTTTGTTTTCAATTTGGTTCGGTTGCGAGAGTTTGTGGACTGTGGTGCGAAACAGAAAAGACTAGTATTTGAATGATTTGAAGGGATTGTTTAACGAGAAAAAAAACAAATAGTATAAAGAATTTAGCTTTAAATCGTTTCTGGTTGATTTTTATATGATTGCTTGTATTTTGTTCCTTTTAATTCAATTTTGTTTTTGAAACCATGAAACATGTAACTGTGTTAGAGAGTGATCTGTTGTAGCAACACGGGACGTATGCTGGTGTTTTCGTTTCGTTCCCCCACTGCAAGATGAAGCGACACACAGCTGCTACACGACTTCGAATAATGCCATGATGATGATCATCCTAAGTCCCTTCGTTTCGAGGAAACCTGAAATGGTTTTAAAAATCTACTAAAACCCGACCCAACCAGACCTCTATTTCCCTCCTAAAACGAACATATAAAAAAAAACAACAACAACGGTTATGCTGCCATCCGGTATTTATGTACACTTGTACTGGTATTGCAATGCACACACACACACACACACATGTAAGCATAAAATTGAATTTTACTGTACTGTACCATTGTTGCGTGTTTAACAGCACGACGAAGGAAAGTTGATAGTGCGACACAAGGATTGAATCTTCGGGTATCTGGTAGGTAAAAAAGGAAGGAGCGCAAAAGGAGTAATTGCACATAGCAGCAACCGTGAACCTAGTTTATGGGCGAAAATTCGTAGCTAAAGTAAATGATATTTTCCCTCCTTGCTGAGGAACTCCTGCGTCGTCGTCGTTAGTGTGGCATCTTACTATGTACGGACACATCAACACATATATATACAGATAAAGATACATTAATATATATACATATATATTTCGATAACTCTTCAGAAGAATTCGAATGGCACAGTTTTAGAATAAATGTTGTGTTGGTAATTTTTAAAACATTTTTTGAAAGAAACATTAGCTTTAACGTTGATGAGATATGCTGTTCGAAAGGAACACCTTTTTTTTCCCATGTCCGGAGAATACTTTGTTGAAAGCGCGTGTATCGGTTGGTCTATCGTGATCTATTTGGTCTCGTTGAAACGATCCGATCAACATTGATGTCAATCGCAATGGATAAAAATAGCACCGAATAGCATGATTGCAGTCGACTCAAATGCAATACAGGCAACAATAAGTCAATTTGAATTGAAAACAACATCAACCGACACATGGTTCTATTTTAAGAAGTGAAAAACATTTTTATTTTTTATTCTGCAACATTGATCAGGTGTATTACACTGTAGATCGCTTCTCTTACCGTAGAATGATACACTGCGTTGCAATGGCTTAAGCTAACAACGATCAAGCTAACTTTTTGCTAAGCAAAACAATCTCCTCCTTAACTATGTACACACATGGCCATTTCGCGGGCAAGATCTTCACCCAGAACCCTGCGCCCAATCAATCACTTCAGGTACATCTGCAAACCGGCCGGTAGTTCGAAATTGTTAACCTCCAGCAGATCGGACAGTTTGCGCGCGAACTCGACCGTAATCTTTAGCTCGTCCCCTTCGTCCAGCAAACGCTGGAACAATTGTACTGCTGCCTCACAGTTATTATCCCGGACGTACTGCCCTAGGGCAAGCTGCAGGAAGTCAGCTTCGCGCACATTCGCCAAGCCCTTGCTACACTTGGCCAACCGTAACACGGGCTCTAGTTTGCCGCTTCCCACCAGAAACTCACATTGCGTGAGAATGTACTCATGATTGATCCGTACCTCCGGGTTGATAAGCATCCGGCGCAACTGTGCCTCGGTACCACCGACCGCTAATGCCACTATCAGTGTGTTGTTGGTGTTAACCGGCCCATGGATTTGGGATACGGTTTGGATCGTTTCGCTTAGCAGCGTTTTGGCTTCGGCAGGTGAAATCTCCACTCCAGCATCCTCCTGACCGTTCGTAAGCTCGACGAGCAGGGTCATGATTTCCAGCTGCAACGGTGTCCGACGTTTCTCGTTGACGATCCGTTTGAACTCCTCGATGGCAGCACGCTTCTGGCCGGCTAGCAGATATTCGCGCAGCACCGGTCCGAGCAGTGCGTTCTCGTAGTTACAGTAGCCAAGCTGGACGAGAAAATCGAGCAACTGTTGGGTGGTGTTGGGTGATGCGCCCTTGCTTTGTGCAGCAGCAGCCGCCCACTGTGCCGTGTTGGTGAGCAAATTCCACACGTTTTTACTCGTGGAACCATCTTGCGCACCGCGCAGCTTACCACCGGCCGTTGCTCGTTCACGCAGCACCTTCTTTGCACCGTCGAGCTGCCCGCGTTCGATAAGCAGCGCCGCGTAATCGATTATCTTGTGCTCGTCCACAACAAAGCCGGGAAACTGTTTCCGCAACTGTTCCAGCGTACGGCCCGCTTGCTCCGGATCGCCCACCTTCGTGTAGAGCTCGACGATGGACGCGAGCATGCCGGAGCTTTGGTCCACCTTTGCTTGGTCACATTTCTGCTTTAGCTCGAGCGCCCGCTTGTACCTTCCCTCGCGTACACTGAGCTGCAGCAATCTTCTTAACACGCCCCGCGTATTAAGCTTCTTCTGCTCGAGCTCCACCAGATGGCACTCCAGTTCGTCGTAGTTCATGTCCCGTGGATGTACACTGATCGTATCGAACAGCTCCTTCGAAAGGATCGTCAGCTGATCATCGGTAACTTTATTCAGCAGCGTGTCGATCGCTTCCGACTTGTCAGCCGCTCCCTTCTGTGTCCGACCAAAGTGGTTCTTAAGTACACCGGCAGCCATTCGTGATATCTTGATCTCGAACCGATCGAACTCGCTGAGCAGCGCACGCAAACTGTTCGCATCGTGTTTGCTTTTCTTGTTGCTGATCAGCTCTAGCAGTAACTGGCCACCAAGATCGTGCCGTGCGTCAGCCGCCCGGTCCTTGATGGCGCAGATCACCTCGGCCAGCTTTCGCTGATGGGCGCTAGAACGGTTCACGTTTGTCTGCAGGATCAGTGGCCACAGTAGCAGTTCCGTATCGAGTTTGGTTGGATAGCGTCGAACGATCTCGAGCACGTCGTCGAATCGGTTCTGGTAGAGCAGAGTGGAGATTAATGGTGTCATCAGAACGTTCGATCGTACACCACAATCATCTAATATCTTCAACGCCGCCCGCGAATCTTTTAGCGTAACGGAAAGCTTAGGTAGAACGTACTGGGTCAGCGTTTCCTGGTCTGGTTCCACCTTTAGCTTGTGCATCGTTTTCAACACACCAAGCACACCGGCCTCTCCGTCCGTCTTGGTGCGCTGCATGAACAGTGGCCAAAAGTAGTGCGGGCGAAGATCTTCCAGCGCTGCTAGAGCCGTTAGTAAACGCGTAAAGTAAGGATGAGCTGCTTTAGCAGCACACTCGCAGGCGACCTGATAAGCGCGTAGATTCCGTTCAGTTTTGATCAGTTTTTGAAGGTATTTGTTTAACCGATCGAACGGAACGTCGTTACGAAGCATTTCCACCATAAGGAACGTCCCGTAACTGTCGGTGTTTTCATTCGCCCGGAGCTGGGGTGCCGGCAGTTCCTCGAGCAGCGTCATCATACCGTCCAAGTGGCCGGCACGCACGAGCCCACTAAGCACGTTCCGCAGCACCGGATGTATGCGCCCGTCGGTGGTCATCTCTTCCGGCAGCAGCTTTAGAAGGGCGCGTACCAATTCCTGTTGTACTTTTGCTCCGAGCGCAAGGGACAGCAGTTCGAGGATGTGTTTTTCGTTCAGTTGAGAACCCTTTTCACGTACCATTTTCAGTACCCGGTCGTTCATACCATCCTCCAGGAAGGCAATCATCAGCTCGCCGTACGTTTCACCGTTCGCCGACACGCTGCTAGCGCTCATCGTTTCCAGCACCATCTGTACACCGTCCAGATCGCCGGCACGGCCGTACCCGCGGATCATCTGATTGATCACATCGACCGTAAGCGGAATGTTGCAACCCTTCATCATCTCCCCGACGAGCTTCAATTCGGCAATGTCCCCTTTCTCGGCTAGCACACCCATCAGCCCACGGTACAGCTCGGCATCCTTCTCGATCCCTTCGCCGATGGTGGCGAGAAACGCCGGCACATCCGTAATGGAGCGTTCATTCTCTCGATACACCTGTAGCAAAGCTTTCCAGTGTTTCTGCTGCGGTTCGCCAAGGTAGAACCAAAACTGCTCAAACACTTTCATCCGGGTTTCGAGTGTTTCCGCACAGAGTAGCGTACCGCAGCATTGGAGCAAAAATTCGTACGCATCTTGCGGTATTTCGTATGGTTTCGCTAGTAGCAGGTTTAGCTTTTCCAACTGTACCCGCCGGTAAACGACCGCATCGGATCGTAGCTCTTCCACTAGCCGTACACTGTCCACAGGTTTTTGCTGCTTGCCGGCTGAAGCTGCACGATCCGGTGGGGCGTTCGATTCCTGCTGCTTGGCCGATGGGACCGTCTGGCAGAGTCGTACCGATTGCGACAGCAGTCTGGTAAATGGTACGGTGTGTTGCTGTAGTACTACCGCACCGTAGCTCGATGCACCGGATGCACACTGTAGGGCAGCTCGACGGCACACCACCCGTCTAATGAGGGATACGCGAAGGTGATTCATTACGCTGAAAGAAATCGAAATGAAACGAACCACTGTACTTGTGCGCAACGGACTACTCGAACGACAAAGAGTGCACACGTCCGGCAGGGCGCTGAGTGATTACATGAACGTGCAAAACTCGGGGCCGGGATTGTTTTGAATCTGCCCACTGTTGACAGCTAGAAACGTCAGTGTCAGCTGCCGGTTTGAGTGTGTGTGCGTGACATGTTGCGTCCCGCTGTCGGATTGCTCGGAAAGCACGTGGTGATGTAAACAAACCGATTTGTTTAGTTTGTTTTGTGAAAAAAAGCACGCAACGATTGTGTACTTGGCGTATGTTTTGAAAATCAACGCAATGTGAAAAAGTTTCCCAAAAGTGGTACATCAAATGGTTTGCAAAATGGTATCTGCTAAAGAAGTATCTCGAAATTAAATTTACAAAAATAAAAAGAATTAAACGATAAATGAAGAATTGTTTTATATAAATAGAACCGCATGAAAGTATTGGGCCAAACAGAAAACTCCTTCTCATTACCGACGGGTGTAAATAATTCCAACTAAAACGTTTTCATACACCGCAAGAAAGGGCCAGACCTGCTGCCAACAAAATAAGAAAGTGTAATTGAATGAAACGCCCCATTCAAAAACTGTGTTCTGTTCATTCAAAAAAAGATAGCAATCCGCCCGCGAATGACATTACAGTCAGTGCTGAGGGTGTATGTGCCGCCGGTGCCATTCTGCCTATGCGTGCTGGTTTGTTTGTGTGTGAGTATTTCGTTCCGCTTGATCGCGCACGTATAGGCAATACATGGTGCACGGGCTTTATTTACCGCTCGACACAAACGCCACCCGGATCGCGGTCTCGCGGTCGCTCTCCTTTTTTGCTTTGGACACCCCAATCGGAAACACAACGCTGGGACGCAGCACGTCTCTATTGCGTATCGAAACCAGGTGTGTATTGTAAAGGGAAATCGCGGACGAAAACCTGCACAAAACAATACTGGTCATTAGCGTGGCGGTGACGGCAAGGAAAGTGAAATTGAAGTAAAAAAAAAAACGCCGCAAAGGGACGCTTCCCCGATTTGGGGGACTTTTTTTTTGCGTGGATTGATTGCGTACCATCGTGGACAACGTGTTTATGTGGAAGTGTGCGCGAGTACGTGTGCACGTTTGTGTTAATTTTGTAGGTCACATCGTGGCCAATGTCCGCGTGGTTTTCTACCAGAAGAAATTATCACTATAAGAAGCATTATAACTACTGTACGCACTGTACTGGTGTGTGGTGCTTGTGTGTGTGTGTGTGTGTGTGTCTGTGTAATTGGCTTGCAGCACGCTGCGGTTATCAAGGTAAGCGTACCGAATGGTAATGGTGTGTGTCTGCCTCCTCTACCCCACCCCCAGTTCCCCTGTATCATCAAGTTTGCATTTAATTAAACACCTTCGCATAGTGTGTCCTTATCGAATGAGGTTAAACCCGGCGTGCGGTACACTCGCTTCCCGAAACCA
>KB696589.1:0-11521 GCA_000349165.1 Anopheles christyi | reverse complement strand
CGAAGCTGGTAGGTTGGCTGCTCCACGGCTGCCGTAGGTGCCATGCCGAAAAGTTTTACAGAAATTCCACGACAAAGCCGACGCTGACGACGACCAAAGCATGAATTCGACAGTGATTTTTAGCTACCTTCGTCCCGATACGATGAAGATGCCTCTAAAGCCGCACATCATCTTCGTGAAGCGTTGCAAAGACTTGTCTTTCCCACTGGGCGGCACATTCAAACGTGTCATGTTGCCGTGCGCACTCCAAACGCCCTCCCAATATTCTTTCGTTCGAATTCACGATCCATCAAAAAGGAGCACCGGGCAGAGTGGTTGCTGGCGGCTTCCCATCACCCGCTGCCAGCTGTCGGTGGTGGTGCTGCAGAATGAAACCAACGAAAACTTTGCGTAAGGATATTAATTCACCGTAGCAAACAAACCACTAGCCGAAGAACGCACAAAGTTTGGTTCGTTTAGCTAAGAATTTAAAGTTCGTGTACATTATGTGATGCGCAGTGGAAGCCGAACGTGTCCAGCAGCACGAGTGAAAGGAAGTGAAAGTCCTAGAAAGGCTGTGAAAGAGCGACGCGTTTCGCCTTGCTGGACAACTTTGTCACGAAACAGCGTACGAATAGTTCACATTCTCCCCGTCGAAAACATTCGCTTTCCGTGGGTGATATGTGTGAGCGTGTACAAAAACGTATTCGATCTTTTTTTGTGTGTCTAAGTGCACAATTTATGGAATTTATGTGCTCTGTCACAGTCCGCTATGTTTGGCATTCAGATCTCAAGAACTGGTCTCAATAAATGTGATCCCCAATCGGGTACTGCTTCAGAATGAAGATGTTGAGCCCAACGGTACAGAGGAAGCATTATTTTAAACTAAGATGCCTTCTGTTTCGTGTACAGTATTACAGTATTTGATTGCCTGTGTAATTCTGATACGGCCCAAAGAAAGTTATGCTACAAAAGCGAATCTGCATGAGGGCTTCATGAACAATTAAAATTATACATTAGGAATTAAATGACTATAGAAAAATAAATCCATACATAAATTATAATTACACAGCAACATGTTGAAGGATTACATTAATGACAAGCAAATATAATCCGAGCGCACGCAAAAAATTTATTATCGCGCCAAACATATAAAAGATTCTTGATACTATCGAAACGTTAAAAAACTGTTAGATAAGTATCTTACATGCTATTATGTAACAGATATATTTATACCGAGATATCGAGTGAGAATAAATTGAAAATGTTTCAACAAACTTCTTGACGAAACATTTCACTCTCATAATAGCCAACATTCCTTAGTCAGTTCGCAGTCAGTTTCCCAACAGTAGTATTGCTTCAACCACCGATCGGCGCTCAGAATGCCGCAATAAGATCGGGGGTAAAAATGCCTGTCGGATCAAATGTCAACAACCGTACACTAACGAAACTGGTGCTAAGCCGCCGAAAGAGTCGGCCTGATATGTGCCAGCACGTTTTCGGCACGGCCAGCTAATCCCACCGTCGTAATCTTCTGATCCCATCGCCGTGTCGTTTGAATGGTGAGCTTTCTGATCTCCTTTCTTCCCTTTTTCAACGCCAAATTGGCGAAGCGGGTGTGGGGTAGTGGTGGGAGAAGAAAAAGTTCTCCCATTCAACCGCAGCAGCGCATACTTCCGTCCCATACAGTAGGAGACATATTAAACCATAGCTGCTGCAGAATGTAGTTCACGGCTGGCGTCATTTTGGGTGAGCCTTTTTTTCTGGTTACCTTTCGTCAACTCACCGTTTCCGAGCACGGATGTGGAAGTATCGAATGAGAACCGAATCAGATTCTTAGCACTGCATTCCGTGGGATTGTTTATGTCGGACGGTTGCTGCTACGGCTGCTGAAACGTTCGCTACGAGACGTGCTTTAGGGCGTGCATAAAAGAATTTGGATTTATTTTTTTAAATAATTTAATGTGTTTGTCAAACAGCACCTTACCCCCTACATCCATAAAACGTTTCTGCATTTGTTCTTCATTTAGGAAAATAATTTACAAAATATGTAGATTTAAATATAACTACTCGTACTACTAAACTGAAATAACTTAAGAAAAGCCAGGAAGAATATTAGTTTGATGTTCCATGTTTGCTTCTTTGTCGTTTGGACCGTTTTGGTGTTTTGTTTGGGATTATCATCGCACACTACATCATGTCCCTCTTATCTTCAGAGCCTACTAATTGCCGAACTGTGTGAAGTAACTGAGGATTTAAAAGTAACAGATCTATACATATTCAAATAATGCATTCATTTAACTACATAGTTACTATTCATCCTGCTAACTTAACAATTAGGCAAAACATTATACATAATAACTTCACATATATAATTCCCATGGAGTGTAAATCAAAACCAGTACCCCATTACAGGTCACCAACGTTACACAGCAAAACCCAAAGTTACTTCGAAAACTCTGTGACACTGACACGCTTCGTTGATCGCTTCCTTCGCCAAATTACAATCACTGCTTCGTTACGGCTTTTCACCTTCCAATATCTAATAAAATCTCCTCACTCGCCACTGAAATGATTTACATCGCCCAGCCGTGTTTCTGCTTCAAATTGCTTAGCTAACCATCCGAAAGAGAAAAATCACCTCCCACTTTATCAACATTCCATTCGGGCGTCGTATCAGCAGCCGGTTATAAATCGTGCTGAAAGTATGCCTCAAGCAGAAGGAACATTTCTCTAACTCTCTTAGCTCTCATTGAGAAGGTTTGAGATCCTTTTGACGTGTTGGAATGACACCAAAACATTAATTATTTAATGATAAAGCGATCGAAGGCAGAGTTTGGACAAAATAAACAGCGTTGAATTTAGAAGATTACACACAAAAAAGGCAAGTTTGTTAAGCCACAATTAGTCGTTTGTTTTGGATTTCGTTGTACTCTCAACATGATTTAACATCGTTGTATACAAAACGTTCCACTATTTCACAATTCCCTATAGCACCGGACAACGACATCATGTTTCGGTTTGTTTAAATAAAATGTTATTGTAAAAGATAACCAACACCTACAATCGGTGCGTAATGATACTTGGTATACTTCTTGTATCCTTTGAATTTTGACTGCACAAGAACCATAAGAATGCATCCCACTTAAAAATGTCAATAATATAGGAAAGTACTAAGCTTCCAACGGTAACGCAAATGAAGAGGTTATGGCAAAAAGGTATGGCAATGCTTATGAACTGTGACAGAAATATTACAGCATCAAAGTAAATCGTGCAGGATGCAAAAACAGCCGGGCGACCGTCGTTTTAGCGCTTGCTCATTAGTATCTCCATATGATTTCATTGAAATGCGACGATCAAACGGTAATGAGCCGGGTTCTGTCGCGTAATGACGGAACACCTTTACAAGAAAAACTTTGGTGGAAAAAAAAAGAAACCAAATAAACAGCGTTTAATTATTAGGCAATCTAAAAAATACTTCTAACAGTATAAAAAATAATATTTTCCAGCAACAGACACTTATGCCTGTCTATATGAAACGTTATAAATATTGAACAACCCACATGCCATAAAAAAACACACTTTTAACTCAACGAAATCAAAATGTTTTCCTGCCAAAGTTAACATTTGCATTGGATGAAGTTGTTTGATTTTGTGCAAACTTGTGCCACGCAGCCATTAGTGTGCCAGTTCTTCTTTAATCTTCCGTTTCTGTCTCGCCGATGCTGACCTATTATTGCCTTTAAAAAAAAGATTGCCGTTATGCAACAAAATTTACCGACATCACCCCCCTATACCCCCAAGGTATACAAACACACACACGCACATTATTCGAGCCAAACTGTGCCATGGGTCGCTTGAAAAAGGAAAACCACCGTTCTCAGTTTCCAATTCGAATGGAAAACGACTGCCATTCCCATTCTACTTGATCGGGGTTTCCCCGAGTTAGGGAAACTCTGCTCTAGCCCGGCCGTTTCCTTCACATCTGTCGTCAAGTGGGACACGTCGCACTCACTCGAAGGTCTATATTTAGCAGCAAACTTCATGACGAGTGAGAAAACCCCGAAACCACTTCTCGCGTCACCTACCCTCACTGAGCCCTAAAGGGTCACACACGGCCGCCATCATTTTGCTTCAAGCCATATCTGCTCTAATTTAACCATCCCACTCACAAACAGGATATTCAGTCGGGACAGGCGTACGGTTCCGGTGTGTGTTCCCGTACCCTGTCACGGTGTGCTTATGGGCCTAAACAACGAATGACGTGTTGGCATTTTTTTGTTTTGTACAGCTTCCTAAGCTAAAAAGGGTTTCCTACAAGTGGATGACAAAAGAAAGCAAAATACTGCTTGAGCAATGCGTTAATGCACTTTGTCATTGTACTTTGCCTGCTATACGTCGCTGAATGATAAGGGGAACAATAAAATTATATGCCACAATGCTTCGATAAATATTCGATACCGATAGCACGAGCTAACCAATTTGTGTTAAACGATGCATATTAATTGTCAATGATGGTACACTCAACCAAGCAGACCGTCGAGTTGTGAAAATTCTAACGATCAACCCACGAGCGCCCGAGCACACGGTGGATGCTTAAGATGATGCTTGATTTGCTCCTAATTGCATACCCTCTTGAGAGTGGCTCGATTCCTACCCTGCCAGCGTACGATTTTGACGCTCGTGCATTATCGAACAACGCAAAGAAAACAAGACCGATAAAAAGTGTCGAATGTGGTACACTCAAACGACCTCACACACCATCGGCAACACTTTAGAGCATCAGAATAACATGAGCAAAGAAGCAAAAAAAATTGATCAGAGTGTCATAACGATATTTAAGTACCTCACACGATACGTCTAACACCCGTCTACCCAATAACCGATACCGTCACGTTGCTCACATGCGTCCCTTCGTGCAGTTATTGTGGTTAAAGAATCGGGGGAACCACACCATTCAAGTGTTGTGCAGCTTCTTCGGCTTGGTTTATTTTTTTAACCTTTCTTACTCTCCCTCTCTCTCCCTTTCTCTCTTTCTCTTTTGCTCAAATATCATCAGCATCTCTCCTTCAATACCAACCGAAAAATGGTAGTTTCCGAAACCGGTCCCACACCAGCGTGTGTATGGTTCTTTTTCCAACCGGAGCGCACATACATTCTTGATGTAAGTGGGATCATGTAGGTACAGAAGTAGGAGCAGAACGCGGCGAAGTGAGTGAAAAGTGTGTCAAACACAGCGTTCGGGGCGACATCCGAGATGCTGACGTTCGTCCGACGGTTGGCATGAGTGGCCATTTATGTAACATCACTCGATTGGTGGCACTCGTCATAGGAAGTAGGACGCCGCATGCTGCTACACCGAGAATCTACCCGGAACCGGTTTCCATTACATGATTGTGGACGGTAGTGGGAGAACCCCTGTCGGATCTGATTCCCGGTTTTCATTTCAATCGTGCCACGTTCCACATTTGGCCAACCTTGGCTTTGGCGTTTCATTGCGTCCCACTGCCCGGACTGTGCATGGCTACCGTCCGACAATCCAATCATCCTTTGTAGGGCGTACGCCGCAAAACCAAATCGTTTCGCTACCAGCTCTGCCGCTAACCACACACAATCTCGAGGTTTTGTCGTGTAGTTTTTACACCTTAAGTGAGTATTTCGAAGAATAACGTGTTTCCAGAAAGTTGAACGGTACGATTTAAGGTGAGATGCTTCGCACAAACATGACGCAATATGAACGAGTACGTACACCGAATGTACTGACATTGTATCACAAGGCAACAGTTCATAATTCCTTCCCAATGGTCATTTCGATTCCACGTATCCGACATTCAAGGGAGAGTTTTTAGGGGGCCGGGCAATGGTAACGTGCCGTGAAATAATAAAAACAACAATAAATGTCAAATAGGGATCGTACCGGAAAGGGAGCGTGCAGTAGCACCAGACGCCTCGCTAACCGATTTTAAAACGAAAGTGTCTAAAACCGAGCCGAGGAAAGTTAGGAACGGAACCGCAAATATGTTGTGAATGAACGAAACGTGTGAAGTTATTTTTTTTTTGTCTTGCCTTTGACTGCAGCATTGATTTTTCCTTGCCACAAACCCGTTGAACCCGGGCCAGACGGACAATTGACGCAGGCAGGCCTGCGGCAACCGTGCGTGTCAATCATGCTCGAACTCGGACAGTGTTAGGTTCCCTACACCCAGAGGATGGCGGGAATGTCGCACGTCAAGTGAATAATTATCCATTAAATTTGTTAGTTTTTCGCTCGGCTGATTGACACTTCACTTAACGGGCGCTTTTTATGAGAGGGTAAGCTGTGTGTTCGCATGCGAATGATGGGAGTAAAAGACACCACAAGGCTTAATTGTGCGTTTCAATCGGTTAAAATGTTAATCATACGCTTAAATGGGACGGAATAGCAAACGTAACCAAGGGATATGGTTCGTCAATAAAGGAAACATTCCCACACAACAATAATCCACCACAGAGATGTCTTTTGATTGCATATTTTGATAATGCACAAAGGGCATGTTCAATACAGTAGTTCCGAAATGCTTAAAATATTAACCTGTTGAGTATCAAAGCATGAAGTTTTGAAGTGCAAAGAAGTGCTAAGAAATCAATGATTTTATATCAATGTTAGTTAAATTTGTTATTTTCTTTTAGCAACATAATTTTAGTTTGTCGAAGTCTCAAGATAGCCAGATTTTGGGTAACATCAGGTAAGTTGTTATAGCATCTATTTCCTCTACATAGTCAACATGTATCCTGTTAATCATGTCTTAATAAGCAATGTTTAAATGCACTTGTGCAAGACCCGCTGCATTAAAAAAAGGGAGAAAAGGGGAAGAAGCTGCTCATAACAACAACAACAACAACAATAAAAATATGAGACGTATCATTTAGATGAATTTTATTAAATAATCCACATTTCATCACCGACCATACATGTTTATACAATCAAATGGTTTCCGACCGAGGTTAAACACTAAATCACTTTTCTGTCATGGGTTTTTTTTCCTTACAGAGACTCTATAAATTTCCTCTCTTTTTTTATCTCAACTGTACTGCTGTGATGGAAACATCAAATCTTACCACACAAACGCACACACAAAATATATACAAGAAGATGAAGACCGCAACCGGGGACACGGAAACACAGTTGAACCGTATCACAAAACTCCCAAAAAGATGTCTACATCGCAGCAGGGGAAAGAAGCCATTCGTTATTGATGCGAAGCAGCTGACGTCGCTGTCGCGTACCTGGAACGGGGCCGAGGGGCGCATGTATACCAAGAAATGACGCATTAGAATTTAAACTTTCCGTAAAACCCAAACGCACCTAAACAAAAGCATAAATCATAACGCGTTTCCAAACAGACGCTATTTTTCATCCCGCTCGGACATCACTGAAAGCACACTGAAGATGGTGCCCCATGCAACGAAATGGTAGTACATCCATTTCTCACCCTCCATTCGCACACTTTCCCGTAACATGATACCGACCAATTTGTCCAACAGTGCGGGTAAGGGAAAATAAAACAACGAACGGATCCATCGCCTAGAAACGGTTCCGGCTCTTGAACGGCTTCGGTACCGCACCGAGAAAACGGTAAAAGTTGATGCCCATAGATGGCCATCCCAACAAAGACGACAACTGCGTCGACATATTGGGTTCGGAGGTGGGGGGAGGGAGAGGGGCGTGGTAGGGGATATGCCCGGTCTGTTGCACCTTGTTAAGGCACACGAATGAATGATCTTTTCCCGATCCGATATTAACTGGAACAAATGTAAACACTCTCGGAGCGCACGGTCATCATCCCGTTTCGTGCGAAGAGGGT
Source organism: Anopheles christyi (assembly GCA_000349165.1). Taxonomy (NCBI): domain Eukaryota; kingdom Metazoa; phylum Arthropoda; class Insecta; order Diptera; family Culicidae; genus Anopheles; species Anopheles christyi. The sequence goes on along the minus strand of KB696589.1, from coordinate 3,698 downwards.
AGGGTGAGGAAGGTTTACGGCGACCCATTCCACAATACTGGACCCTGAAATAGAAATCGTCCAAAAACGTGTTCTAGTGTGTCTTTTGCTTTCCCCGGCTCCATCTCTCCCTTGGATCGTTCTATCTGATCAGAATTTTATTGTGCCAGAACTCCGTGAGAATTATTTCCCAACACCATTTTAGATACGAACGCAAAAGTCCGCGTTTCACTCGGAAATGGTACGACACCGTATTTTTTTTTTCACTTCAATCAAATGATCCTGCGTGTTGCTGTGTTGCGATTGCTAGCAGGATTTCAACCGTTCGCGACGTAGAAACTTGCTAGCTTGTTTCCGCTTTCAATCGGTGCCCTAGACCTCCGTTACGTCAGTGCCAGCGCGTCCGAAAAACAAATAAACATGTCACGAAGTGACGCCCGGGCACCTCCAATCGGTGCGCTGAGCTACGGTCAGTTTTTGAAGCGTTTGCACAGGTTATGAAAACCGCACCTAGCCGTAATGTATGTTGAAATTCTAACAGTGCAATGTGTTGAGATGCGACGGCAAGGGACGAATGGGAGAATCGTGCGACCAATCAGGTGATATCAATCGAAGCTGGCTGCAAAACAGTGCCTCTAGCTGACAGCACCCATTCCGACTTTTGTGGGTGGAAATGATATTTTGAACTATTCTTGCGTCTAGACACAGCTGAAAGTGACGGCGTGTGTGTTTGTTAATCGCTTATCGATTTTGAACTCCACCACGGCGTACCGCAGGGCTTCGATTACCATAAACATTGCGTTTTATCGTGAAAAAGTACTCCACACACCCAAGGGCACACACCGATGCTGATGATGGTGGATGATGTTGCGATGCTGAAGGACGTAATGTTTTATTCATACATTGGCTCACGATACCGCGGCATCGATTAAAAATAAGTTGATTGAATTCAGGTGAGCGTGTGAAGCGATCGGCTTGGGGTATTGGAATAGCACAATTCAGGGCTCGATGGAAGGGGCAATAAAGTGGTAAGCAAACCATTTTTTTGTTATCCCTATCTGTAGAAGTTGATCGAGATTGAGGTGCTTCCAAAACATTGTAGTTTAATCCATACCACACGAGCAGAGTTGATTAATCATTTCGCCCTTAACCGTGCCGTACATGGATAGCTGGCTGGTCGATGCAGCCACCCCCACACCTATTCAATGGGTAACACCATTTATCAAACCACTGCGTTCAGCAGATCATTGGGCAAAAGGTAAGCAAATTCGAACATAAATCTTTCCACGAACAAATCCCAAGCATACCCACGGGAATCGGGCGTAAATAAAAGTACCAAAAAGGGACAAAACACCAAATAAAAATAAAAACCGAATTCCAGACCGATCGATCGATAGAAACAAAATAGTTAACAAAACAGACATCTCTCTATACAATTGGCGCGATATGCGGGCAGTTCATCGACCGGATCGATGCCCACTTTGTCCAGACACACACACAGACACACACACACATCCACACACACAAACGCCGTTTGTTTGAGATCCGATCCCATTCATTCTCCCGCGGAAAGGAATCGGAAATCGTATGGCCAAGAATGCTCATCGATCACGTCATCGCCGTCAAGCGATTTTCCCGTACCGCTTCGTTGTTCGTTTTCGATTCACTCACATCCACAACGACCCTTTTCATGTTCTTCCGGGTACGGTCCCCATAGGCATAGCCACTCGTCGCCTCTTTCCCGAGCCAAACCGATAATCCCGCAGTTGGAGTAAACGGGAAGATCTGCGAATGGTTTCGAATCGTTTACCAAACGTCCAAGTCAGCATCGGGGAGCGATTAATCATCGAGCGCCGCACGGAAGTCGCTACCGAGGAGTACTACCCCGGTAAGTCACGTTTTCCGGTAAAAATGGTGGTTTTTCTTTCTGGTGGCAGTGGGAGAGTGCGACACACTAGCGGCTAAAGATGCATGCGTGCGTGCGGTTCGAGAGCAAGCTTTTTCTTCTTTTTTTCACTCTATTTGTGGTCTGGGGTTAAAACTAATGCGTCGGTTTGTCGTTCATCAAACTTCAAACTCAGGGAGGCAAACACATCCGTCACGCATTCCGATCATCGGTCGGGTAGAAGCCGTTTGCTAAGTGGGTGAAAACAGAAGCACCACTATTTTGGTTTCTTTTCTGTGATTGGTAAGAATGGTTTGAAGGAAAGTAAATGCTTTTTAAGACTAGGGTGACAGCTCTCCCCTCGTTCATATGTCGTAGTTGATGCGATAAGAAAAGGAATAAGGAGAATTAGCTAGCAAAAGTAACACTCTCGAGAAGCAATATCGAATTTCACATCTTTCTTAACCCGATGGGGGAGGCTAAGAGAAATAATCTTTAATTACTTTTATTAATGCCAGCTCTTTCATTGCATAATCTTAGTCACTCCTGTGTGCGAGCGCAGCATCTGTTGTTCCATTTCAAAAAGCATACAGTAGCAAAGTTTAAGGCCCACAAACTTAAATCTTGAACGCTTGCTACTTCATCTTTTTTGTTGTGACACAATTTAGGAAAAATAATCAAACGTTGTTGAGATCATTTTTTATAGAAAATACAAACGGGTATAATTTGAAGGTATATTTTTCCATCAAGCTATAAAACAGTTTCTTAATGTTTACTTTTATGATACAATCTTTCAACTGTTATAAAACCATTAACATATAATAACATTCCTAACTAATAAGACACCTTACAGCTTTACAGTTGCTGTTGTTGCAGACGCTTTCAAGTGCAAAATGCAATTGGAAGAAAATTTCTCCTCTATGCCATCTCTTTTTCAACAAGAATCCATCAATCTGCATAAAAAAAACAACAACAAAAGTCTGCAACCCTACAAATATGTAGCTCCTTATGTAGGATGCTTTGGACGTAGGAGAGCCACAACCAGAACAAAATACATCCCTATAAGCGCAGCATAGCTGTATGCTCTCCACTGTTCTAACTGCTTTTTTGTTGCAAGACGTCGTCAAGAGAGTCGTACAAAAAGTTTCTTTCACCTCTAGCCGCAAGAGTTAGAGTATTTGTACGTTTGGGAAAACATTTGCATAATACAGTCAAGTATCTGCTGTCGTTGAATTTTACGGGTAAACAATCGAGATCGTTCCGAAACGTTTTCTTCGGCCCATCGATTTGTCTGTCTAAAGCATTGTTTTGAAAATACAAATATCAACCAGGTTGGTATGTCATGGAAAAAGCGTTTTGTAGCCATTTTTAGTCAGAGAGGGTTTTTTTTCGATTGTGCTTCAATTTCTGCCAGTATTATTATTCCTGGCAAGATGACAAACGAAAAGTTTCAGAAAATTTTTTATCTAACAATCGGCACACCGGCATTCTCCAAGCGATGAAACCATCTTTTCCCCACAGGACGTTGATCAAAATGGCGATGGTGAATTGGATCGGATTTTTTCCCCCTTAAGGGAAACTTTTGTACGTGAATGAATAAAAGACCATTATTATTAAAAATCTTTGTCACTTGGTTAGCAAAAAAAAAAAAAACAATGAAATGGTAGGTCTTATCAACATGAATTTATTTTCCCTAATGAACAAAATCATTCAGTGGAATGTTTTCTCGAGTTTTTTTAAAAGAGATAGCATGTACTTGAAATGTTAATCTAAACTGTTATCATGCTATAACTTAAAAGCATATTGTTTGGTATTTCCTAAGCCCTCAATTTAT
>KB696588.1:0-11582 GCA_000349165.1 Anopheles christyi | reverse complement strand
CTTTTAGCCGGCGAACACAACAAGCGACGCAAGTGTGCAGTACGTAACACGGCCAGCCACACTGCTTGACGTTCGAAGATCACGTTTTTAAAGTCGCGGTGCATCGTGAGTAGTTGCTGCTTTCCAGCTTTTTTTTTTTCCTGCAAGTGTGATCAGATCCGTGTTTGAATAATACTGTGAGCGTGTGTGTGTGTGTGTGTGTATGTGCGTGTAGGTGCCATCATACGAAGCCTTATCGAGACGTACACGACGCGACCGCAACAGACAGTGACCGCGTACTTGGTGCATTGCACAAAAGCATCGCGAGTGGGTTAGGTGGTTCTAACGTCATCATCGCCCATCAGTTGCGAGAGTGGGGGAGACGCTACCCTTTCTCATATACCAACACACTTTCGAAGCGATCCCTTGGTTGTGTGGTTTAGTGCAGCGGAAGCTAATGAAGGTAAGTGGTCGGCGATGCACATGCACCGCCTGGTGCCGGGCACGTTATCCGTCTAAATGCTGCGAGCGCACGAGAATGGGGTCCAACCGTTGTTGTGGGTTGTATAATCGTTCTGAGCTATATGTGACGCGATCGTAGTATGGGAAACTAGAATGGGTTTGGTTTGCTTCACTGTGGGACAATAATAGCCCTTTTCACACTTACAAGGTGTATTAATATCACAGGATGTTGCATTTCGTGCTATACTAGATATTCTATTTGATTTCAGTTTTACTCCCAAAGACTTGCTAATCAAATTCGTTAGTTATTTCAACACCCCATGCATTATTTGTTCATCTTGCACTGGTTTCAATTTAATCAAGCAGTGTTTGATGACTTCTCTTGAAGTTAATTACGTTCTCTCTTTAACACATAATCATCTTCAACTGGTGACCTTTTTCGTAGCTTTCGTGGGATTGTCATTTTTCAACGAAAAAAGACGATCTTTTTAATCAAATCTGCATGCTTCAAATCGCGTCACCGTAGGAAGTGTGCTGTTTGCTGTGAAAAAACAAACAAAAAGCTTCGAATAACTGACCAACGTTTATCATTTCATCGTTCAGATGAAAATAAGTGTCAACTTCTTTTGATGTTTGATGTACTCTAATTACCCGTTTGTCGTTTTTTTCTCACACTATATTAAAGTTCATTTATATGTCGTATTTTGATTGACTGTAAATTTACATAAAGAATTTTAGGAATTGGAATTTGAATGAAAAAAGTTAATTTGTTTCTACAAATCTGTTCTTTGCGACTAAAACTTGAAACATTAAACGTACTGTATTCTACTGGGTATGAAATCTTATTGAAGATTTTTAATTAACTCCCTCTCTTTCTCATACAGACTCTTTCAAGCTCATACCATCATCAAAGCGATGGTGTGAAATGGGCGAGAAAAAATGAGATTCGTTTGCTGCACTTCGCTCCTTTTCAAAGTTATCACTGATAATTGGTCCTTATTTTTTGCAAGCGTCAAATAGGGACATCTTACACCTACCAGCCGGTCGGTCCCTAAAGCCCAGTTATGAAAAAGCTGTATACAAAACCTCCATGAATAACCTTTCGCTCCCGTGAATGGAAATCATTTATATGGGGATGTTTTTTTTTTCTGTGCAACCTACTGTGCTGCCCCTTTTATCGTCACAGATGTAATCAAATGCGTTTTGCCTTCATTTCGGTGCGTACCTGCCGAGAGGGCCCTGCCGTCCCACAAATAATAAAGCGAAACCTTTCAGAATTTCGCCACTGTTTTGGCCACTAGAGTTGGCTGAGCTTTACTCCCACTACCCTTTGTACTTTACTTTCACAGAAGTGCATCTAAATTCGTAAACAATCTGCAAGTTGGGCTAGACTTATAAATAAATAATGCCTGCCATATTTAAAAAGCGAGAGCATTGCGCAACCCTCCTGTAGACTGCTCCCACTCTAGATGTAGAGAAGCCTCACGGTTAGGGTTTTGTTCGTTTGTCCATTTCTTAGCTAAAGCAAAGATGTAACAAACGTCTTTTTTTTATATTTAAATTACCATTCTCAGGCCCTTTATCCGTGGCAGTGTTAATAATAACAATTAAAACTTTCCTTCCAAATCCCGCGATAACAGCTTTCGTACTCCAGACTAGGTGTATATTAATTAGCAGCCGTCACTGAAATAAGCGTACGTTACAATATTTTAGCGATACTGGCGAATGATTTCGCCAACTTGTTTATTCACATTTTGCCTCAACTTTGGCGCAAACTTTTCTACATCAAAATGTGCATACTGATTGCCTGGGTCGAAAACTCTACCCATTCTGTCGCATTAATAATCACCGAATCGGTTCTTACCTCGTGATAGGGAGGATGCAATATGAGCGAGAGGGAGAGAAGAGGCACAAAGCGTTATGGAATCGATTTGTGAACATCTTAACTCCTCCGATTGTCCTACGACACAACGGACAGTTGTAGGGAAAACGTGACACACTTCCGGCCGTCACCACCGACCCCCCGCTGACGCAAAACACTTGCCCTTCAGTGAGTAACGCGCAAAACGTTACGCATAAACATCGGCCATCCCTTCAGGCCTCTCTTCTGCCGGCACATTGTCCCTCCTTGGACATCCATTTTCATGCGTTACCACAATATCAAACTGCTCAACCTCGCAAGAAATTGATTTGATCGTGTTAAGCGTCACAGCGGACGACGCACATTAATAGCCTATCGGTAGCAAAAGTCCGGCCACTTGGTGGAGGAAAGGTAGCCTACGTTATTGTGCATACATTTCCCGGGGACAGGGAGTTTCAGGAGGGTCTAAGGGACAATCGCACACTTCATTGATGGTTGTATTTTCTTTACACCATTTGCAATTCGAATTACCAAGTCCCCGGGTGTCGGTGGATCGGTCATTCAAGGAGGCCACATACGGACTGGATAGTCCAGCCTTTCGCAGACAGACAGACGATTGGGCTGGGAATGGGAATGAGTGCTGTGAAATGCTCAGCTTGTGGATGAGTTTGTAATGAACCTTTCGAGATTGCATGAATACAATATGAGGTATTAATCTTTACGAACACACAAATTTTGATTTTAAACAAAACGAACGAGTAAATAGCGATGTGAGTAGGTGATTGCTTTTCAAGCATGCAAGTAATGTAATTTTTTTTCGTTCATACTGTTTTTCGAAGTCCTTTTTAAATATGTACGATTGGTATGTTTCTCACAACAGTGCTTTAGGATGCTGAAATGAGTTGTTTATCTAAGGACAAAGAGCATATTTTTCATAACACTCACCGTATCATCGGATATGTACACTTTTCTGGGAATGTTACAGAGCATTCCTCTTGCTGTGTGGGAACAGGATGTACGTGAGACTTGAGCAAATACGTTTGTTTTCTGTAAGGTATAATAATATCAATATGATATTTTAATAATTTGATCTACAATGAATGTTATCCATCGGGCGAAGTAACGAAGGAAAAACTAGAAATACTAACTTTTTCATAAAAGACAAAAATAAAATTAAATGTTTTGCTAAGCATTCCAAACATATTGCTAAGGAATGACGACATTGTAGGGTAGTTGTTCTGAACATTTTCCACTTGTGAATCATGTCGATGTCCATTTCGAAAGGCGTATAAAACACACTGGAACTATGAATGCTCTTGACATCTGTAGATATTTCTAAGGGGAAATGAGATTGTTTCCTTGCTTCTACAGAAAATAAAACTACTCCCACACGGCATCGATAGTATCTGCAATCGATCAATGTTTGTTTGCCTGGAATAAATGAAATTTGAATACCACGTTTCAATGCATCACCGAAGATGAAACGAATGCACTCTCCAGAGACACACGCTTTTGCACGCCTTCAAGAAAGTCCTTTTGTCGTGGGTTTTGCAATCATATGCGCAACATCAGCACTATATAAACCCCTTGACCGTTCGCTGAAGTAGAGTGAGTATACAATAAAACAAGAACGTTTCGTTACGTCGCTACGGGTGCATCAATATGATGGCAGCGGAAATAGAATTGCTCACGCGGAAAATTGAAGCAAGGAGCAGCAGAAGTCCTTCAAGGTGGCTGCAGCACCGAAATAGCAGCCATTGTTCCCACTTGTGCCATTGTTCCGGCAAAGGACTTTTTTTTCCTTTACACAATTCCTGCATAGTGTGTAGAGAGCCCCCATGAAACCACCCGCAATGGAACAGCGCAACTTGCTGTTAAAAAGATATTCCAAGCTACACAACAATGCACTATTTACACTACACTCCCGGGTGTGGCTTGCAATTCTATGGAATTTTCCCCTTTATCACCTGTTCTTTTTCTTAACGCCTTCCATGTTCCATCCATCAACGTGATCAACCTCGGCTTGGAAGTTAAAAACGTACTCGAAAAAAAAGTTCTACATTCATCAGCACAATATAAAAAGAAATAACTCTTCACCTGCGGCCGCCTACTTCTCGTGAATCTTTCTGCCCAACAGTAGCAGAATACGGAAGAAAAGCATCTCCACCCGAAGCCACACAACATAACAGGCGGTTTTATTTGGTCTGAGTTCACCACACAAAGGGACTAATTTCAGCACCTTTCAACTTTCCAACAAATAAAAAGTTTACCCGAGAGTTGTTGCAAACACATTCTCCTCCAGCCATCACTTTTACTTTCCGACACAATTTGCTTAAAAAAGGCATATTTCTGAATGACCGCCTTCTCCTCACACTCACAGAATGTAACACACAAAAGCCAGATGTCTGGAACAGTCATTTTGTTCCGGTGGCACTGCTACTACTAATGTGACTACGGCCACGTCTTGCACGTGTTCGACAGAGTGCGGCATGTTGGTGGTGCCTGTTGGTACCACCACGCGGTTGACATTTCATTGGCCACTGGGTGGAAAAGTTTTCACTATTTACCATTTGCTGGGTAGCCTACTACAAGGACATCCCGAAGCATCATGGTCGGTGTCTTTGTTTTAATAATCCTGATATCGAATGCTATTCCATGATAATATTCTTCTTCACAGTCGATGCGGACGTGTGATGAAGTTGGAACACAACCCTGAGGTGTTCCATATTCCTGGCAAACACTTGGCTCACGTTGCGATTTTTTACAAGCTCGTGTTCCAGCTACGCAAAGGAACGGGTAGGTTAATACATTTTCCACGTCCCAGCATTGTGTCTGAGCGTGGGAGTGATTATGTACGGCCCGGGACGACGAAAAGCAAATACAATTCCAACACAAAGCGCAGGAAACCGATAGGAGCAGGATTAGTGTGCTCGCGCCGGTTGTGTCTTGTGCCCTGTTGTGCCAAAGCACTTCTACTGCTTCGTTGACTCACGTACGTACAGTGTTAAAGAAGGAGGGTAGAAAAAAAGGTCACTGTGCGCTAACGTAACATAACGCTAACAACGAAGCACGCTAGAATGGACAACCGCGCGATACTGTCCAGTGCACGATAATGTGTTAACAAAATTCGGATCCAAACAAAAAAAGACGTATCACACGATAAGTGAATGTATGCACATATTCCGAACCTATTATATAGCCATCCTAGAGGAGTGGAGGGTGTGGATGGGGTGGTATTCTCCTACCATTCAAACGTGGCCTGTCAAACGCACCAACATGTGACATTTTGAGGGCAATTCCTGTTCACTTCCAGAAACTGACCAATCGATGATGGTAAATTTGCCACATTTACATATCCGATTGGGAATTCATCTTAATACACATCCCGTCGCTGTGTGCGGTTACGCCATAGCGCAGGATCCTGTCTGTCATGGCATCCTATGTGAAACATGGTTAAGATTTTCTCCAATCAAAATCATCAACTTTCCAGCACGATGTCGAGTTATTAGTAAAATGGATTATCACATAAATATATACCGCGGTCGCAAAATTTTGGGTGACGTAAGATGTTGTAATCACGTAACAGACGCCTGAGTGTGAGGATGGAAACGCGCTTTGCGTTTGCTCTTTTGCGTAAAATTGGTTGGAAATGACTAAAATGTGACTTTTCGCTAAAGTGCTCCATAAATATAATTAACTAATGATGGGTGGGCGTGAGCATATGGGGCTTTACGATTAATTGAGCGGCAGAAATGTTCGCGACCGTGTTTATTGCACCAGGAATAGAACAAACAGCCTCGTGACGATGCGGGATGGGATGAAAATTTCGCGAATCGGCTTATTTTATCACCAATTTCTAATTGCCAATAATATGTCAATAACACCGACTTGATTTCTATTGGTTGCAACAATATACTATTCTGTATGCGCTTGAGTGGTTTAATGTTTTACAATCCTTTTCAAAACCGAACCATTCCCAGTTTTGAGTTTGGCTTCTGTTCGGATTTGGTTTTGTGTGTGTTTTAATCATTTCTCGTTTTATTTCTTCTTTTCTTTCCTCCATTTTCATTAATTTCTATTCTAATACACCAACACACATACACACTTTAGCAAGCGATTTCAATGGGTACGAAACCTCGCTTTCATCAAACAGATCCTCGCTCCCAAACCTCTAATCACCGTACGCAAACAAGTGATCCGTCAAAGGATACTTAAAGAAACAGAGCGCTTGTATCGTCTCTAACGCTGAGTTACCCTTCTCTTGGTGTACCTTATTCTCGTTTACTTTAAGCTTGTAAGTGAACTTATACTAAACGAATAACGTAAATCCTATCCCTCCCATACGTATACTCCCAACCTTCCGCCCTATCTCGCGTGTCGAACGCATTTTCCCCTGACCAAACAGTCCGCACGAGGGCATCTCAGCAGCCGATTCCGGGCGAGACAGTACTGTCGGGAACGGGCAGCCTAGGTTAAAGTATGGAATGGCTGCTAGCGAACCCGCAGATCAACAGCACCTTCGGCTCGCTCGGCACGTTCGAGGACGATGTGTACCACTTCAGCGAGGACTGTCTGGTAACGCTGGAGGAGATCATCTGTAAGTTGGCGGTGGAGGATGCGACCCTGCGAACATTTCGCCGGGCGATCGGCTTCGGACAGAATGTCAAGAACGACATCGTACCGCTGCTGGTGAACGCCAAGGATGTGAAGATCATTGACACCACGATCCGGTTGCTGGTGAACCTGACCGTACCGGTCGAATGTTTGCTTCCGGTCGATCTCGTCTCCAAGTCAGAGATCGGTCGGCACACGATCTTCGAGCTGAACAAGCTGCTGATCACCAGCAAGGAAGCGTTCGTCGACTGGAAGACGACCAAGGCAGTGATCGACCACATGAAGGGTATCCTCGAGCGGGACACCAAGCTGTCGATCCAGCAGTGTGACAGCGTTAACAACTGTCTACTGCTGCTGCGCAACATCCTGCACGTGCCGGAAATGGGCACGGGCGTGGGTATGCACGCGGGCAGCTATCCGACCGCCGGTCACAACACCTCCTTCCAGAACCAGATCATCTGGAACCTGTTCACGCAGAGCATCGACAAGCTGCTGATCTACCTGATGTCCTGCCCGCAACGGGCGTACTGGGGCGTCACGATGGCGCAACTGGTAGCGCTCATGTACAAGGATCAGCACATCAGCACGCTCCAGAAGCTGCTCAACCTGTGGTTCGAGTCGACGCTGTCGGAAAGCTCCGAGGACAACGAGAGCAACACGTCGCCGCCGAAGCAGTGCAGCGGTGATTCCAGCCCCATGCTAACGTCCGACCCGACGTCCGACTCGTCCGACAATGGTGAATGTTTACGCCGGGAACGTACCAGCGTTCACGGGCAGCAGCCCACCCAACTGCGGCCCAGGCCGCAGCACCAAACGCAGAACTTTGAACCAGCCGGACTTATGAACGCTATTTGCATTTTAGGCAGTGGCAAAATGCCATCGTCCATGAGCAAGGAATGTTCGTTCGAGGCGCCGCAGGTCACGCGCATGGTTGCCGACTTCCCGACCCAGGTCATTCTCTCGCGCGCTATCAAATCCCACCAGATGTACCACCAAACACTGAAGGCGAACGCAACGAACGATGGATGTATCTTGGGCGGGGCGACCTGCGGAACCGGTGTTGGTTGTGGCGCAAGTGGTAAACCCTCCTGCAACGGGTCTGGTGTGGGACATCAGCAGCATCAGCAGGACAAGCAACAGCAGCAACAGCCGCTGCAGAAGAACGATCTGCAGGAAGTTAGCCGAAATATTGTATGTTCTTGTGCATAGTGCTGGGTTTATAATTTATTAACTTTTTTTTTCAGACCAAAAAGTCCAAAGGTGCTCCAGTCGGCACCAAGTGTCTCGACTCGTCCGGCAGCAGCTCGTCGTCGGGCGTGTTTTGCAAACAGTCGATCGCGACTGCGGTCGCTTCGGTCAAGGATCAGGCGATGAAGGAGAGTAGTATGTCACAAAATGGGCAACAACAGCAGCAACAGCAACAGGTACAGTCACCATCAAAGTCGCCAACGCTGCAATCCCAACAGCAGCAGCATCAACAACAACAACAACAACAGTCACAGACGCAGCAACAACAACAGCAATCGCAACAGACGCAAAAGCAGATGCAGGTGTCACAGTCGGAAAATTCTGACTGTGGTTATGGGACGCAGGTGGAGAAGGAATCCATCTCCACCTCCAGCAACGAGGACGACAGTCCCCAACAAAAGCCGATCCATCAGAAACCACCCTCCAACCAGAAGCAGCGCTTTAACGCGGCCAACAAACAGCGCAACCCGGTCTCGGTGCAGGAGAAGAAGGAGCTGCGCCGCAAGAAGCTGGTAAAACGGGGCAAGAGCAATATGTGAGTACGGCGTACAATGTTTTTGCATTTCCAACATTCCCTTGACTTTTTATTGCACCCACCCCATTTAGCATCAACATGAAGGGCCTAATGCATCATGTTCCAACCGACGACGATATATCGCACATCCTGAAAGAGTTTACGGTTGACTTTCTGCTGAAAGGATACGGCTATCTGGTGCACGAGCTGCACACGCAATTACTGTCGGATCTGGTAAGTTTCATGGGGCAAAGTTAAATTGCTGTTAAAGTATGCGACAATACACACCTTGTGCAGGGGTGTGGACCGCTTCCGGTGCAATTTGGTATTCAAGACGAACGATTTTCCTTACCTAGCACGGAGGCAGTGGAAGGGAACGCTTGACCATGAGCATTTTTATCGTAATTGCAAACCTTTTTTTATGAAGGCCGGGTAGTCGTATATAAAACAAGTATTAAATAACTAAATTTGCTCTATGATATTTGTAATGTTAATTGTAATAAATCAAACCTTGCTCCACTCCCATCACCAGCAAGTGCAAATCGATACGTCTCACTTTTTCTGGCTGGTTACGTACTTCCTGAAGTTTGCCACCCAGCTCGAGCTGGATCTGGAACACATCAACAGTGTCCTTTCGTACGACATTATCAGCTACCTAACGTACGAGGGTGTGATGCTATGCGAACAGCTTGAGCAAACCAGCAGAGCTACCGAGACAGACATCAAGCCCTGTTTGCGAAGAATTCATTTGGTATGCTTCCGATTTCGCATAACGAACACCTTTCGCACCAGCCCTAAAGCCGATCCATTCTCATTGTATCATGCTTCAATTCCAATTCCGTTGTGTAGGTTGTAACAGCGATAAGAGAATTTCTACAAGCTCTGGACACGTACAAGAAGAGCACACATCTAACAAAGGTAAGATTTTGCGGAAAGCAAACCCCATTTCAACTGTGGTTTTAGAGCATATCTATTTATAACTTCAACTCGGGCTCATTCCAGGAGGACAAAGAGAAGCTTAAGCTCCTCCAGCTTCAGATAAGCGGTACCGAGGATTTGCGATGCCTGTTTGTGTTGCTGCTCCGATGCTACAATCCCAACATCCAAAGCCGCCAGTATCTGCAGGATCTGATTGTGACCAACCACACGCTGCTGCTCCTGCTCGACGGCGTCCGGGAACTGTCCGCCGACGGCATCTCGGGAGACATGCTGGGCCACATCAAACAGTAAACAAAAAAACACACACGAACATTTGCACCCCAATGGAAGAGCTTTTTTCCGCACTGGGCAAACAAGTTTCCTAACACTAACCGCTTTTTCTTCGCTTTGTTGCAATGTTCTTTCTCTCTTCGTGTTGCTGTTTCCAGGTTTGCAACGGTCGAGATTATGCACCAGTATGGTTTGCTGCTGGAAGACTTCCGTGAGAATGGTGCATTTGTGAACGATTGCATCTTTACGATGATGCACCACGTGGGAGGTGATTTGGGACAAATTAATGTACTGTTTCAACCGAGCATCCTGAAAACGTACTCGCAGATCTGGGAGACGGAGTATGAGCTGTGTGATGTATGGGTCTACTGTAGCACTGTACTATTTTAAAAAGGAACCGACATTAATATATTTCTTGTGTCACATTTTTGCCATCCAGGACTGGTCGGATTTGATTGAGTACGTTATCCACAAGTTCATCAACACGCCTCAACCGGCCCCGTTGACACTTTCTACCACGCTGCCGGACATCGGCACACAGCTACTATCGGGCAGCCTGCTCGTCACCTGGACACAGGAGGAAAAGGACTCCCTGCACTGGTACTATGTGCAGTGCCGGCAGAGCAAATGTGTCGTCGCCGACATCCTGAAGCTGTTCCAGGAGAATGGCAATCAGCAGAAAACGCGCCCATCCATCATCGAGCAGCTGCTGGAGCAAAACATAATAACGCTCGTGCAGTACGACGATCTGATGAAGGTGGAAAATCCGGACTACGAGCGCAATGTTCAGACACCGGCCCTATCGGTCGCGTCGGCCGATTCACCCAAACCCGAGGACGGTGACTCAAAGACATCGTCCAAGGCAGTGGACGATATACAGGTGTTGCGCGATCGGTTGCAGAAGGAAAACCGGGGCAAACTGATTGCCTGGTTGCAGAAGAGTTTGCTGGACTGTTGCTTCGTCAAGCTGAATCTGCTTAGCGGTAACCTTACCGTGACGTCTGGCGTTGGAGTCGTCATGGAGCCAGTGTCGTACCATTGCATCTGTAAGAAGAAGAACAATAGAACGTTTTTTGGTCAAATGCAGAACCGTTTTCCTAATGCATCTTTTACCCCGCTTGTGCTTTCCTCACAGTGAAAAAGAAGTCCATCCCGGTTGTGCCATGGAATCAGGACCAGTTTGCCATACTGTCCTACCAGCCGTTCATTCTGCTGCTCCACAAGCTCGGCTTCCATCTGCCGGCCGATGCGAAAAAGATGTTCGTGCGCATTCCAGAGTTCTGGACCGCGGACATACTGTACAACATCGCCCTTAAGCTTGGTCCGCTCGATAAATGTAAGTAGTAATTAAAATGGCCCTTTTGGTGCCCTGCGCATCCTCGTTTACACTTTTTTTACCCAGCAAATTCTCCGGTGCGCGCTCCAGTGTTCCGGGTTCTTCCTGCCCCGCGCGATTTCAAAATGGTTCAATAAACGTCTTTTTTCTCTTCTTCTTCTTCTTCTTCTTCTTCTTCTTCTTCTTCTTCTTCTTCTTCTGTGTCTTTTTCTATCCTGCAAAACCTCTCCGCCTGGTGGACGCACGACGCTATCTATCTCTTTCTTTCTCTGTTTCTTCCCGTACAGCCATTCTCAAGTTCGATCTCAAGTACCTCAACAAGGTGCTTTCGATGGAGAAACAAGCTAAGGCCGACCCTT
>KB696587.1:0-11584 GCA_000349165.1 Anopheles christyi | reverse complement strand
GCGAAATCTTTGCCCGGGCAAGAAATCACACCAACGACAACGACTTATGTCGTTCGGCAAGAGCGTACACGTAGGAATGTGCCGACACCGGGAGAATGTCACGGACACGATGGTGGCGTGTACGAGAAAGGGAAGGCGGAACATGATCTTTCCGTCGGAAGGACAAACCCCGCCATGGGCTTATGAAAGTCTGCTGTCTGTGGCGTTTATGGACGTGCAAGAGGAGAGGAGAGTGTGTGGACAAAACTTTATCGTACAACAGTTTTGAGAACATCGAGCAATGAAAGTGGTGTTCCACATGGCAGTGGCACGAGTTATCACCTTCAAGCAGCACGTGGTGTCTTTGTCTCTCAGTGTGGGAAGCACTTGCAATAGGCAATAGGTAAGGGCTTGTTTGGTTTACGATTTTCATGGTACAGTATTTAGTGCTAAAGCAATGCGCCATATTTCTCTTTCCAGTAGGATAAACTTACACACCCTCCCCCCTTTGCCACCGCCTTCATCCTACTGGTCAGATGAAAACAAAATCTTTAAAGCGATTTAAGGGAACGTTCAAACCGGAGCGGTTCGTTCTTCAGTACAAGGGGTAGTGTATTGGCGTCAGTACAGCACAGAAAACTTATCCTTCCTGTACCACCACAAGCCCGATGAGTTGTTCTCGTGAGCCGTTGGTGGTACGCAGGAGACTCTAGGAACTGGCTGAAAAGTTTCGCATCCAACCAACCGACCATGTGTTTCACTTGTTACGATTTGGAAGAAAACTTTTCCCACCTTATCCCGGGAGATGCAGTCAACTCGCAAACATACAGACAAACACGCTGGAGCAAAAGGTTGAAGCAAAGTCTTAAGCTAAAAGCAAAACGCTGTGCGCGCGAGAGAAAGAGAGAGAAGAGCGATTCGTTCCGCCAACAGTTCTGCTAGGAGCAGTGCTGCTGTAATAGAAGATCCCGGGATCTTGCGGGTGGGCGTTTTAGGGAGTGAGTTTCTGAAGCCTTTATATTATCCTGTGCGTTCCACCACACCACCCAAATCGTGCTTATGCAACGATCCTATTTACCTGTTGGCACTCATCACGGCACAAACCCACCACGGTGAAAGTCTTGTTGGTTAGTGTGTTGTGTCTTTCCGCGCCACAAAGGCTCGATGACGTGGCTGAATAAATTTCCCAACGGTTTTTGCGCAAACGGTGTAGATGAGAAAACGTCAAAAAGTTTATCGTTTTCCCTTGGGTGGCTTAACGTTAACGCCAGCCTAGCGGATGGGGACATTCATTTTCGCGGCACTCTTACACTCGCAGCGAACAATTCTCGCTTACCTGGCCTAGCAAAACCCGCTGGGCCTGTGGCGTGCGCGTGTGGGTAGATTTATTTTCCAGTCGTTGGTGCCAAGCTGTCGATAAATCAATGTTTGATATCAGCAGCTTAACATATTTGCCAGCTTGTAAAAATGTAACAAGCGGTAGATTATGTGTTAAACTTGAGTTTTTACTCTTTCCACTACATTTAGATGTTGTTACCGGTGAGCATAAATACGCTCGAGAGTTACACAAATTGGAATTCATTATGCATAGTGGAGGACGGTAAACGATGGTACGTAAATGAAAGGCGACCGGAAGTGGAAACAACTCAACGATAAACACACACACACACTTTAAAAGAAAGGAAAACAAGGAAACTAAATCATTGCAAAACAAAGAAAAATTTCAACGAAAAGTTACTCTACTAGGATGAAGTAAACAACTATTGTACACGATCAGGAACTGGAATACAAAAAATGGAATGGATTTGGAATGTTTGCAACAACAAAAGGGATAACAGATTGTGCGGCAGGATCAGTAAATAAGTACCCTTTCCGTGCTTTTGATCGTTGGAGGACGAAATGAAGGAGCTCTGCGTTCTGCTGTAGTACGGTGACGATACGTAAGATGGTGGAATCGGCTGTAGGCTGGACGAAATTTTGCGCGGTATCGCATCGATGATGTCGGAATCGGGGAAAAAGATCTTGGCCCTTGATGGTTTTCCGAGTGAAGAAGTGCCACCGGTAGAAGTACCAGCCGCACCGAGCATTATGCCTGGTGGTGCCGGTAATCTCGAGCCGGAAGTTATTGCCGTGCCCTTGCCAGAGGACGCGGAGCTTGAGCCTGTCGCGCTAGAGGAACTAAGTTTGACTACTGGCGGTGCCACCGGTCCTCCCAGTCCATGCAGTTCGTGCTCGTCGCGGATGGATGAGTAGGGCTGCAGTTCCGGATAAAATTGCTGTATTTTTTCGTACTGCTGAAAGACCTTCGGTATGCGTGCGTTGATGGACGATGCGGCCGGATAGCGGTCGTTGTATGTTGGGCTTGCGGTAACGGTGGTGCTACCGCCGAATGAAACTGTCGAGGCACCGTTACTGCCGCCAGCCACCAGCGTCATACTTTGCTGAGCGATCGAAGAACCTGACAACGTGGTTGATGTGCCACCAGTGCCACCGGCAGCCGTTGTTGCGGTAGTGGTTGTGGTTTTTCGTCCCGACCCGGCCGACGTAGATGTGGATGATGATGATGAGGAGGAGGAGGAGGAGGAGGAGGAGGAGGAGGAGGAGGGGGAGGATGCGGCACCAGATGATGAGCTGGCTGAGGATGACTTTCCAGGGAAACCATTCTGTTTGACCTGCTTCGGGGCCTTGATAGCGATCTGCTTATCCTGTATGTTGGAGGTGGCCGCGTGGTATTTGTCCCCCTTGCCATAATTAATAGTTTGCAATGGGGGTGGTGGCTTTTGTTTGGAAGAGGGATTTTTTCGAGCACCGGAATTCGAGCTTCCGACGCCATAATTGTTGAGGTACATGTTTACCGTGGTCTGTTGGTTTCCGACTGCCGACGACGCAGGCCGTGCGGTTGTGGTTTTCGAGGAGTTCTTGTTGGACTTGTTTTTGTTGTTCTTGCCTTTGTTGCCACGATTACTGTTGCCACTGTTGTTATTGTTGCTGCTGCTACTGCTCGTGCCTGAACTGTAGGCCGGTGTCATACCGTACTGAACTGAAACCGATGAGCCGGTTTGATGATATTGCGTCTGATATTGTAGCTGTTGCTGCTGTTTACGGTTCGGTTTCGCAGCAACCGATGAGGAGGAAGCAGAAGACGCACCAGAAATGCCAGACGACGGGGAGCCGGAAGAAGATGAGCCAGAAGACGAGGACGAGGAGGAATAGTAATTCTTTGATCCTCCACTGACTGTGTAGCTGTTGAAGCCGGCGGCAGGAAGGATTGGTGGCAGTGCGGGCGATGGCGTTGAATACGGTCTCGAGACATTCGGTGGATCGTTAGGATCCGGCGGAATGCTGGTACCGTAAAGTACCAACGACCACCCTCGTATGACCGAGTATCCTAGCGTATCCGGATGAATAGGGCAGCGTGTGTGGAGAAATTGAATCGATATAGGTAAATGACAGGACCGTCGTGGCTATCATTCGTTAAATACGGGAGATGCTGTTTCGCAACCGGAGTCGATGTTAGTTTTAATTAAAATCGATCCGATGCTCATTAACAACCTGCATCAATGACGTACTGTGCACTTGCGAAAGAGAGAGTACAAATGCCTTCACGCCCGTCAGTAGGAAAGGCAATTGCGAGAAAGCAACTTATACGACATGGTATGATTAATCGCTCATTTGGCTACATGGATCATTATACTAGCGAAAAATGTATCGAACTGCTTAAGATGATTGTGACATCATTTTAAGCAACTCGCAGCCAATCTCAGATCGCTTTTTGTTAGTATTCGTGTTAATTAATTATATCGTTCCTGATTTACTCAGTTTCGCTTGAGGAATTCATTAACTCTTCATGTATGAACCACATTGACATGTGGTAGCATTTCACTGGTTTGACAGTAAAGAAGAATTTAATAAGGATGCCTGATTCGCATTACATTTACTATTAGATTCCTCAAATGAAATCACCATCGTTCAAACTTCGGTACGGTGATTCATGCTGTTTGTTAAATCTAGCGAAACTTACCTAACAAACGGCCTTCATTGTGAATCTCCAGCTGCCAGGTACCGTGTGGTGCCTCGCCCCAAGTGTGCACCGACATGAACGGCCACTGATTGAACCCGGACCGCGACAAATCGTGGGATCTAACGATTCCGAATTGCAGACATATGGCGTAGGCACAACCGGATAAGGAATATAGTGTGGAAAAAAAGATGAAAGTCAGTGTAAACTCAGGCACTGGGTACAGGACGGTAGAATGTTTTCTTCCTTACCGTGGCGTCAGCAGCGTGACCCGCGTTCCGGATGGCGAGGTTAGGAAGATTTTGATATCGCCACGTCGTTGCGAGGTAAGGGTGATTTTGGCCTGAACGTGCTCGAGATAGTTCACACCCATGCAGTGCTCCACGATCAGCTGCAGTGTGACTTTGGTTCGGGGAGGTATTTGTCTGCAACAAAACACACAAAAAGGTGGTACGTAACGTTGAGTGAATAAGTAAGCAAAACCCCGGTTGCACACGAAGCCAAAGCTAGGCTTCAAAAGAAGAACCGGAACGGTATACGACCGGCTGGTTAGAATTTCGTGCCCATGTGTTGTTAGGCGATTCGAGAAACTTACTTGTCCAGATGGCGAGCGTTGATTTCGCAGACCTGCTGCTCCGGGACGGTTTTCCAGGTGCGTGCCACCCGAACCATTGCCGCTGCATCCATTAGGCCGTAGCCGAACGAATGAGACACCCGTCGACCGACACCGTTTACCGACCAGTTCGGATCGATAAGGTTGCCCGGTTTTGCCGTTCTGACAACTGAAAAAAAGGACATTAGACCCGCCCGGAAAAAAACCGAGAAGATAAACGAATGAGAGACTTGCGGTGTTCTGGTGCGGCTTGATAACGAACCGCCTTTGTGCTGTTGCTAAAT
Organism: Anopheles christyi; assembly: GCA_000349165.1. Taxonomy (NCBI): domain Eukaryota; kingdom Metazoa; phylum Arthropoda; class Insecta; order Diptera; family Culicidae; genus Anopheles; species Anopheles christyi. The sequence continues at coordinate 6,690 of KB696587.1, read as the reverse complement.
TTCATTTCGCGAGGAATGCACGCTCATGCGACTAGCGCTTCTGGTCAAAATATGAGCGGTTGTTTGACTTACCGATATGTTGTAGATCACGCCAGGTTAGATTACGGTTGGCTTCTAGAACGAGCGCTGCAATGCCGGCCGCCAGAGGAGCCGATGCCGAGGTGCCCGTGTGGGATGACGTGCAGGTATGGTGAAGATCCGTTGTGATCACCTGCTTTTCGTTGGTGTTCCCGCTACTGTACGTGGTCGCTAGTGTTGAGCTGCACATTTCCGAGAACCTGCGGGCGACAATAGCATAAGGATGCTAGAGCGTAAAGCGCTTTCCGTATTTACACACCCGAATACGTATAAGCCTCCGAAAAAAAAAACTACTCACCAAGGCACCTGACCCTCCTGCGAGGTGGACGATATCGAAAGCGTCCAGATGGAGTTGGTGTAGCCATCACAGTTGCAGTTGTCATGCTCGCGGCCACCGTTGCCCGAAGCCCAGATGAAGATGGAGCCCTTGCCGCCACGCCCATTACGCACACCCTCGATAAAGGCGCGTGTTGCTAGCTCGCCCGGTCCGTCCACCGTTTTGCCGTCATCGTCTGGACCCCAGGACGCACTGTAGATGTCTATGTGCTGGGAGTTGTGACCGAGTGAGCGCGCCTCCACTATGTCGGTCACGTCACCGTCCAGCATTCGGACACCGCCGACTTTCGCACCGTACGCAATGCCGACCGCACATTTGGAATTGTTCGCCGTTGCCGCTACCTCGCCGGCACACCGCGTTCCGTGCCGGTTCGAGTCGGTTAGATCGTAGTGCGGCATCGGATCGTTGTCTGAACTATTTACATCGTACGACGCGTATGGGTCCTGTGTTGGTGAAGAGCAGAGGCAGACGAATAAAACCGATTATTTTGAACCGTTCAAACGTTCATTGCAGTATACAAAACTGTTAAAGCTCTCGAATAGTTATTTGAGTTTCCATTCCTTTTTTTGTTCTCTATTAAACATCATTGAGCCAGAGCACTGCTCTCATCATAAAGCGTTTACATGCCGATGTGTTTACCGACCAACTTGACAAACATCATATGCATGGCAAGTTGCAGGTAATCCCGAAAGTGTTGACTCTACCTGCTATGAATGTGTTTTTATTGATGTAAAACTACTTTCCGCTGGCACGGCACCCATAACCGAAGGCCCACTGTTCACCTTGACATGCGTTAACATATTTGCATTGTTCAGCCAACTGTACAGGATTTGATGTTGACATTGCGAGCCAGATGCAAACAAAAAAAGCGGGACTTTGGGGAACCGAAAGGGCAAACCGACATAAGCTGCATCATCCGTCAGCTGCATGAAACAGGATTAATTTTGATGGAAATGCTTGTTTCGTGGGATTTTATTCACCAGTTGGCAATCGTTATGCACTCACACCGATCGAGGCGTGTATAGCGCGGTACAAATAACATTCCTCTAAGCTTTTCATTTCGTGGTTAAATGGTGATAGTTTACAAAGCGACGCGGCAGAAATGTAATGAACTTCGTCATTTTAAAGCACAATCCATGGCAACATTAAAAAAGAAGCTACATTGCGATTATCATTGAAGCTTTACATTGTTTTTCCCTTAAAAGCACAGTACGGAAAATGACAAAATGGCCCCCCTGATCTAAAGATAGCATTCCAAACAAGGCCTTTCGAAAGTCAAGATCAGTATAAATATGCATGCGCACGAAAACACATCAAGCACTGCAACGCCTGTACGCTCGTGCTCGTGCTTGCACACACCGATCTGCGCTGAAGTTCTGTTCAAACACTAGCAGTTGTGCTGGTAAAAAAAAAACGCACACTAGCATACCTACATGCACTGTGCACTGAAAGAACGAGTACAATTAAAAATTCTGCACACGACAGCTTACACCGTTTCGGCCGAATGGTGGACGGACGGTTACCACCACCAACATCGAAAGGGAGGAAATGTACTACCATTCTTTTGACCTGCCAAAGCAAGCATGTACAAGCAGACCATAACGGACGATCCACCCCAGCAGCATCAGGATCGTGGTGTAGGGTAAACATTTGTTTACAATCCCCAGAGGTGAAAACGGAACAAGTGGAACACGTGAGCGTGAAAACTCATCACACACCGATGGTAACTCGAAGGAAGGTGTGTTTCGGATGGAACGTTAAGTTTGGGAAGCGACAAAAAAGGGGAGTGTGTTCCAAAAGGCTAGTTGAACTAACTCTCCACAGAGCTACAAAACTTTACCATCCACAAGGTGACAGGTGGGAATTTTTACACCCTGTTTGAAATCTGTTGCTTCCGTAACATTTGCCATACCCGTTTTGCGTTCTTATCTTGCATTTTAATTGCACAATCGAATCGGTACTTTACTACAATAGAAGGAGAACAATAGATTAAACTTAATATGTCATCAACTCACATAGTTATGCTCCAGATCGGGATGATCCGATTCCAGCCCGTCGTCCAGAATTGTGACCACAACTCCTTTCCCCGTAACACCTTCCTTCCACGCAGGAATCACGTTCATGTCCAGCCCGTTGCCACGATTCTGTAAGAGCGTAAGAGCGTACATTTTGCATTAGTTCCTATTGTTGTCCACTGTTGTGCTCAGTGTGGAACTACATCTTACCAAATACCACATTTCGGGCCATTTCGGGTCGTTTAGCTGGATGGCCAGCTGGAACGATTTGGTGAGCGGTCGGAAGTCGCGCTTTTGACGCGATTTGGCCCGTTGCTGTTTCGCCCACCGCACTCGCCGGTCCGATTCCAGCCTTTGCTGATGAGGTTTGGAGGGACTGAGCGACCGTTTGTGCAGTCGGCTGTGCTCAAAGTGGTAGTGTTCGTGAAAAATCTGTGAAAGAAAAGGCAAAATGGAAATGATTTTTTAGAGACAGTCTGATGGAACAAGATGTTTGACAGTTTGGAAGTTGCATGAGGTATGTACAGGTAATTAAAATTGCTTTTAACCAAAGAAAGTACATTCATTTATTTCAAAGGTTTTTTTTGTTGTTGTAGAAGTATCACGCAAACTTAATCATCAGTAAGTAGAAGAATGAGAAGGGATCATCTCAACCGAAAGTAAAGCCCCTTTTTCGGACGCTCACCAACATATGAGGGTTTTTTTTCGGTTGTACACGGGCCGTAAATTCATTTCCTCTTCCCTGATTAAACCGTCTCCAAAATGGACAGATTAAGAAGTAAAACACACCTTTTTCATTCCGCTTCATCCGAGTTTAGCTGGCGAGCTAAACCGCGCATGTGGTTAAGCAAAGACGAAAAAAAGGCAAGAGCAAATCGCTTGCAAGTTAAGCTTTTTCAAACTCTCGCCTTTTCCCCCAGGACATGTTGAGTTTGGACGCTTTTATTAATGAGTTCAGTAGCGGCAGAGTTTTTAAATTAATTTTCATAATTGGAAAAGTATTCTCCACCTTACGACCAACCAACGGATTAAAACATGCCACCGTAGCGATCAATTGCGGACTCGTTGGTAGAGTGTGATTTAAAAATGTACTTGTGGATTACGTTACATTACGCAACAACTACACCTGAAATTCAAACAATGCAACGGGGAGGAAGGAAGGAAATTTAAAGTGTAAGAAAAAAATAATTCCATTCAAATGAAGGTTGCTTTAAGGAGTTGTGTGTAATACTTTGAATGGCACCCATACACACTTCAATTAAAATAATGTTGTATGAAAACCACCACATCAAACTCGGGAAATTGCCACCTTTCCCTGATTGGTTTGCCACTGGTACAGGAAAACTTTCAAAATTGTAACGAAACAATTTCGAGCACATTTTAATGCATATACACTACCCTGGCAACAGGACCGAATAAATAGTGCTTCACTATCCAACGGTAGGGCTAATGAATTTAATTTAAAAGCAATGTTTCGAACCCTTTGCTTCCGCATTCTGACTTGCGGACTTTCAATGTCCCACCACTTCCAACATCCTTCCCCTATCGCATGGATACCGTTGTTCTGGAAAGGTTGTTCGGGTAAGACGATGTAATGTGAGCATGTGTGTTGTTCCTATTGTGGTGTGCAGCCATTTCTACGGAAATAAAAATCGATGAGAAAATCGGGCCAGCACAAATGGTTTTATTGGGTTTCCAGTCCGCTTCACAATCATTTCCACCCGATTGTTGGGTACATAGAGAGCAACACACATGTCACACAGGAAACGGTGGTGGTGCGTACATTTTTCTCCCCCATATGCTAACAACTCGTGGTGGGGTACAATCATTGTACCAATATTTGTGGGGAATTGTTTCCGCAAGAATCAGGAAATGGTAAACTTTACGTCCGAGGGTTGTCCAACGGTGAGATGCGAAAAGTAAATGAACAAACAGCCGAGAACACTTTATGGGTGGTGTGGGATACTGTGAACTCTTAAAACAGGCGGCAACGACACGCTTGAAATGCTGTACCCGGTTCCTCTTTAATCCTCTGGATGGACGTAACATTCCATGCACAGAATTATTACAGCTCACCCAGGATAATATGTTCCGTATTGAATCGTAAAACATGTACAATATTTTAACCCAAATGGGGGGAAACCTTTTGCAAAAGTAGAGCATCAGGCAGGAGGCACAATTCATTTGAAGCAACTACCAAAAAAAACACAAACTCTATTTTTGGCTTGACGAAAACTGTTCCACATTTTATGTCAATAATGCTAGTTTCGGGTTGGGCAGACTAGTTTTGCTGTCCTTTCAAATAAATGTTGGGGACCCTTTTATGATTTATTGCTGAAAACGTATAATTTTGCAAAGTAGAACGGGAATCCCACATTAATGTGCCCTAGTCTTGAAAGGTTAAATGCTGAAAAGGTCACAACTGCCAGCTCCGTGGGCAATGTCCGACTACGTTTACAACAGTTATGTGTTGCATTTGAATGAAATAAGGAACCAAAAACGGTCTCACACAAGTTTTTAACTATTGTCTATCGAGTGGTTGAAAGATTTGTTTCCCTTTTTTGTTACAAGACATTCAGCACTCTTCAACAATGCAAGGAACTCGTGGAATTGCCATAGGTGAAAACACTTAATTGTTAAACTTGTGTTAAACACAATATCACCTCGTAGTGGAGAGCTACCCATTTAAAGGCTTGCCCTCAGGCTTGATACCTTACATGACACGATGGATTTGAAGACAGGACGAATAAGTGGCGAAATCATTACCCTAGCAAACTTTGTACACTGTCGTGCTACAGCCTGCCATTCAAAAAAGCACCACCACCACCACCAAGCACCGCAAGTATAAATGTGGCCCTGGAGATGAGAAATTTAATTACTTCTACTTTGCAAGTGCACACACGCACGCTGCTAACCGTGCTTGAAATAGCTACACATGTGTATGTGTGTGTGTGTGTCTGTGCAAAACAGCAGTCAACACTGATGCTGCTTGCACCGGGTGCTGCTTCGTCGGTTTTGTGGTCTCCCCCAACCAGCCATTTAGCAACATAGTTTCCTAAGCTTGGTGGTAGCCCTCTGCACGCATACAGAGAAATCATTAGATATCAGACAATCTGTGGCGACTGCCGTCGTCGTATGTGTTGTGTGTCTAAGTGTTTTATCCTTTTTGTGCTGTCCCTTTCGAACAAGGGCCACGGAAGTAATTTAGCTCGTAATTTCGGAAGGATGCACTTGTACTTGCATTCTGCTTCACTTTTGAATATTTCACCACCCCACCCCAACCATGAAAAGTTTGCACTTTTTGTTATCTTATTGCGTGACGATGATGATCACAATCAGAACATGCGCTCTTGCTCGGTAATACACATGGTTTCAACAATAATGCACAGAAATTATGGTACACAGTTGATGGGGGGAGAGCGCCATTGTAGTGTGGTGACAAAAAGGGTAAAGCTAACTCTTTCCACCGTGTTTGGAACACGAACACGGGCGGTTTGTGTGTGTGAAGAGATGTGTCTTTTCCCTCACTTCACAGGATAACTAATGATCGAATGTCGTTAAACAAGTGGTTGCCTTTTTGTGTGAGTCAATTGGTGACACTTTTGAGAAATTGTGCTGCTGTCAGCACAAGCTTGCCGTGTGTTTCCCGAACGGATGCCAAGCCAAACATCATGGGATGGAAAATCAGTGAAGGTAATGTGTAGAAATTAACTACAGCTCAGGCGCTGCAAAATATTGGAAGTAAGCTTTTAACTAGATGGAGGAATGATTGATGGTCTGTTTGCCTTTTCTGTTTGTAGCACATGTAATGGGGTGGGACACACGATCCAATGACCCAAGAACAATGCTTCGTTTTGCAACATTGTATTCTTTGTACGGTAAATGACTTTACAGTTTTCAGTTTAGGTAAATAAATAACACATTTTGTGCTGTGCCTTTGTTTAAGACAGCGAGTTTATTACACAACGAAAGTACAATGCGTAGAACTTATTGAATACATTATATTTATATCAAATAAAGCAATAAGGAAAAGATGATGATCATTAGTGACCGCTGTCATGATTTATTTATACCATCACTTTGCTGCCCATTTTGGTGGTGCCTTTCACTTATGATAAAATGCTTGTAAATGACCCTTGCAGATTTTTGTTTTTTTTTTTTTATTTCACATTATAACAGATAAGCCTTAACCCATGGAGATCAACTCCAGCCAGAAAAAAAAAACGAACCAATTTTCTATCCTAATCACCGGAGGGGACG